>JAINUW010000351.1:0-114274 GCA_020205615.1 Panax quinquefolius
TTTAAATCTCTATTGTGCCTCTAGGAAATAACAAGTGGCATCAGAGCAGGTTCTCACAAACATATAAGCTTAAATTTTGAGTTGATCATATGACACACAATAAAATCAATTATGAGCTTGGTGGTGGGAATAAGTCACCTATCCTAAATAGAGAAAAGTTTCCTAATTAGAAAGTACATATGAAGGCCTATATGGACGCGATTGATGATGAATTGTTCGATGTTGTCCTGCATGGTCAGTACATTCATTCCAAGATGGCTCCAACAACAGATGGTCCCAACAAGGTAGTTGTCAAACAGCGAATCGAGTGGACCGAGAATGAGAAGAAGTTGATGCAACCAGATAAAAGGAAAAAGAGCATTATGTTCATGGCTCTAGAAGATTAGTTGTTTAAGAATGTTGTCAACTGCTGTTAAAATCTTTGTTTGGGTATTAAATCAATCACATCACACACAAGTGCGCATGATCAACAAGTAATACAGAAGAAGTAGAGTATCATTAAAAGAAAATAGGAATGTAATGAAGGAAAATTTGTGATGGAATTCATTCCTTCACATGAGAAGTTTTTTAGTGAGGGAACAATGAAGGGAAAAAGATTAGTGACAATATAGTTATTCTGAAGAAAACATCCTTCACAATTTAGATTTTTTCTTTCAAAAAATTGAGATGATATAATGATGTTTAGCGCTAATTTTTTATGAAAATTTACGAAGAAAATTATTATTAATGAAGAAATTATTAATCGCCATATTTTATTGGTGAGAGATTTCTTACGAGAGATAAAATTAGTCACTATTTTATTAAAATAAATTTTTTAGAATTAATTATAGTGAATATAAATTATATTATATATAAATAGATTAAATTGTATTAACTATAGATTGAATATAAATTGTATTATAAATCTGAGGGAGTGGTTCTGGGCTTGGAGTTCTAATCTTAGGTGGGGATGATAGGTTTTGGGGTTCGGATCTTGGTAGTTTTTTGGGTTTGAGATGTTAGGCGTGAGGGATCCATTCGGATCTGGATTGTTCATAATCTATTTCTGAACTGTGCGTGCCGCGGTGTTGTTTCCGGTGGTCCTTCCGATCTGGATTTCTGTTCTTATTGTCTGTCAATTAAATGTTCAGATTTGGATGTTCATTGATTGATCTGTTGTGGTCCATCACGATTAATGGCTGCGAAATCTGAGGTTTTGTATTGTTTCAATTCTGATTTCCATTGCTCTATCCCTACTCATAGGATATTGTCAGATCTGGTTTTTGGGTCTCTACTATGGGTTTACTGGCTATGGCTTTGGGGTCCTCTGCTTTGAAAGGATGGGGTCTTTGGACCTATTTCTGCTGTTTGTGTCTTCCGATCTGTGTTTCATATCTTTTTTCATGCTTATTTTGCACATGCTCAGATCTATTGTTGTCTCGGGTTCCAATTTGGTTTTGGGTTTGGTATTTTTTTCTATTCAGATTGGTTATTTATGGTTGGTTTCTGTTCTGATTTGTTGTGGTGGGAATTCATGTTCATTTTTCATCTTGGGCTGCTTGGTTTTGTGGGATTTATGGCTCTGGTGGGGATCTTCCGATCTGGATTTGGGTATTACTGCTATTTTTCATGATTCAGATTGGATGTTTGGGGTTGATCGGTGGTTGAGTTCCTCAATGCTTCTAATTTTATCTAATTTTGTTCTTCTTGCTTATTCCATATTTTAGATGAGATTGTGTTTAGTGTTTGGTTTTGATTTCTCCGTCTCTATAGAGCTATGGTTAGGATTTGATGGCTGCAGTGGGTTGGGTTGTTCGCTGGATTTTGGTCTCGGCAGGATGTCGTGGTATTGGTTTTGGGTGGCTGGAGGGTTTGGTTCCACCGGACATTGCCAGAGCTGGTTGCACATGATCTGTTGGTTGGGCAGTGTGCGCTGAATCTGTTGGGGCCATGATTACATCTCTTCTGCAGTCTTGTTGGCTGTTTGTTTTTTCAAAATACTTGTCAAATGGGTCAAATTTTGGGTCCACTGATTTTCAAATTTGAATGTTTTGCTCTAATGGGTTCCTTTTTTCGTTTGTAGATTGGTCTCACATTGGGCTGGATTTTCGGATAATGGGCTTCTGCTCACTTGACTAACAACCAGATGGGCTATTATGCCTAATTAATTTTGGATTTATAGCTTGTTTAGTTGTGTCTAAAATCTTAGTCTCGGAATGTAATGCTATTTATTATAGGTTAGGTTTTTGTTTCCTAGTTTTTTTAGGGGCTTTTATTCTCACAGAAGGGACTAATGTATTAAACTTTAATGTATTATCTGTAATTTTTTGCAATTTAATATACAAACAAATTTAGCAATAAAATAAAATAAAATAAATATTACTTATAGAGATTATTAATAATAACTTTCAATGAATTTTGATTATTTAGTAATTAATTTTTTATTTACAAATTTATAATTTGTGAAGGAATTTTTCTTTTACTAAATTAAAGAAAGATTCCCAATTTATCATTAGTGAAGAAAAATATTGTGACGTCCCCTAAATGGGTATATATCACCCATCTTGAGTCGTCAGATACATAGTACATAACTCAATTACAAACTTAATTATGCAACAGTCGGGTAATATACGACAAAACATATTTGAGAGTTTAAATGAATATTGTCTCATGAGGCGATTATCTGAAACTAAAATTCAATCCTCATTACACTTATTATCACACTAAGTAGTGAGGAATTGCTAAAAGCCACTTATCCCGAATCAATTCTCCATTCCTCATTTCGTCATAAAATTTATATTCTCATTTTCAAGAAAAAAGGTAAAAGAAAAGGTGAAATTCAACTATTTGGTAAGAAATATTATGACTAAGATAATGCGAGAATAAATTATCCTTAGCTTCAACAAGATAACAATTGATAGAATCTGATAGGCAACAACAAGTTTTAGATCAACAATTGCGGTGAAATAAGCAATCCATTAGAAGAGTCAGTAGAAGCATAAAATCTACTATCTTCATGATTTAAAAAGTTTTTCATCAACTTTATTCTTTTGAGACTAGATTTAATAAATAAAATCGAATCATCCCTTTACACTACGTACGAGGATATTCATGTAATCATCAATGCTCGTGATTATACCGAATAATCCCGCGATCATAATCATACCAACAACCCATTGTCCATTGATGAACTACGGTGCCGATGAAGACTTTTACCACATCATTCGTCACATTACGATTAATGATTATCTTAAAAAAATCCCAAATCATAATCATACCAAAGTCCATCTATGCACGTATAAGCCAAAGATGGCTTTCATCACAATATAAGCGTGAAGATGATGATGATGACATAATAATTGATAAAACAAGTTCAAGGATAAATTTTAAAGATTTATAATTTAATTTATCTAGAAATCAATAACGCCCAAAATGTCAACGTGATCTTTCGCTTTGTAGAGTAAAATTCAAGAATAATATTCATGTACCAAAAATAATTTGGACAGAAAAGAAATATATTTTTAATTGAATAGTACTTACATGAATAGTACTTGAGAATAGTACCCCGAAACAAAAAAGTGTCCCGAATACCGAAAGTGAATAATACTAGAGTGAATAGTAATCGGGTGAATAGTAACCCGTGAATAGTAACTCGTGAATAGTACTCCGGCACGAAAAGTGCCCCGAAAACCCGAGTGAATAATACTAGAATGAATAGTAACCCATTAATAGTAACTCGTAAAAGAAAAATACCAAAAAAAAATGATATTCCATGACGAGTACAAAAGAAATGATATCTCATACGAATATAATAGATATATCTAAAGCTATGAATGGATTTTCACTCGCCATACGCAGAATCATACATAACGAGATCATTTTCATAATTTAATAAAGAATGAATACGAAGGATCATTCACCATGCATGCGGTAATCCACATAGACAGGTTATGTAAGACCCCGAATTTTTTTTAAATAAAAAGAAATTTCCTTTATTTATTATTTTGAAATAGTAAGGGTTGATTTGATTAATGTGGATAGTTAAGGGTTAAATACGCAAATATTTCAAAATAAGCAAGTGGTTATAAAATATTCATTTTTGTCGGGGAATATTCGTTTGGTCGTGGAATATTAAATCTTTGTGAATATTAAATGCGGCCAGTAGAAAGCAGCCCATGTGTGGGCCCCATAACTTGAAAGCGATTGGATGAGGAAAGCAGCAAATATAAGTTGTTTAAAAATAACTGGCGTAATTATTACCAATTAATCTTGTTGGAATGCCGATTTGGTTAAATACGAGATGTCTGGCGTGGTTGCACAAAAGCGATGCACACGGTATTAAAGTATTGTTGAATTATTGATCCTTACGTAAGAAGGCACTACTCGATAATTTTCACGATGAATTCTTATTCGATATTTTATTTTATTGATTCAATAATTGTTGCGTTGATATTTTATATTATTATTGTTTCAATAATTGTCATCGCTATGATATTTCCCATTATCGGATCAATAATTCATATTATTTGAATAATATTATTAGATAACATTATTGGCAATGTCTAGAAAGTTACATACAGGAGAGGTTTGGTCACCTAATTGCGGCGCCAAGTAAGGAGAGATCCTTATTGGAAAGCCCCTCTTTCCTGAGGAGCTGACTGGTTGTCATAAATGTGATTACGTAATATTATTTGTGAATAATTAATTATTGATTCATATGATAAGGAAATATTTATTTTATATGAATATAAATGATGGATTTATTTATGTGGTTATTAATGAAGGAATTAATCTTTGAGATATTTTATTTTGTCGGATTGGAGGTATTAAAAGATCAAATCGGTGTTATTACTGACTTTATTGTGTGAGTTATAATATTTAATCCGACCGTTGGATCGTTGTAATTTTTGGATATGTTATACATATATAAGTTGAGTATATGTCTACAAATTTTGAGCGAATTAAAAATGAGCGAATGATTTGTTATAAATTTTAAGATGTATCGATTAGAGAAAGTAGGGTTATAATTGATTTTGGTGGAAAATTCTAGAATTGAGTGGGCCCCACTTGTGGTTGGTGAAAAAATGTCTTTGAATTTTATTTCAAATGTGGTGGGTGGCAATAGTAGCGAGTAAAGCCATCGGTAGCTTGGTCAAGTCTCGCTTGGCGGGGCTAACATTTTCTATAAATAGAAATTTAAGTTAGAATTGAAAATCACACGAAACAAAGTTTTCTCTTCTCTCTCTCTATATTATTGGCGTATTTTGTGAGTATTTAGATACTTTGAGAGTTCTTTATTGAGAACAAGTTTCATTCAAACATCACTTCCGACCTTTCCTTCCAAGAAATCTTGATTCTTTGAGGTAAGGGATGTTATTTTCTTCTCAAATGATATTATTTCTTCAATATCATTATCTTTGAAATATTGGTTGGAACTTTTATCAAATTTGGAACTTTTTCATGTGGGGTTACTATTCATGAGTTACTATTCACGAGTTACTATTCATGAGTTACTATTCACGAGTTACTATTCACAAGTACTATTCACGTAAGCGTGAAAATGTTTTTGTGGAATTTCTATCTTTTGGTGTCTGGAGTTACTATTCACGTTATATACTAAGACTTATTCACGTATCTGACACTATTCACGTATCGGCACTATTCATAGAAAAATAAAATTTCTTCTTTTCGTCCAAAATATCTATTACGGATACTAGCTTTGATTGTATCCATGTTTTGATCATTCTTGAATTTTACACCACTATGATTATTTTTGAGGTATTGTTGGACATGGATAAAACAAAGTACGAATCCTTAATCCTTAATCCTTGTCATTTTGTTTCTTTGGATTCATTCTTTAAAATATTTTTCATCATCCTCGGTCTTAAATGATGATATTATTGAATATCTTTGGCACAGTAGTGCAAAGATGAATGATTTGAAGAATATCTTTGGCACGTAGTGCAAAGATGAGCAGTGTTTAAATGAACATGGCCGACCGATGAATATCTTTGGCCTTTAGTGCAAAGATGAGCAGTGTTGAGATGAACATGACCGATTGATGAATATCTTTGGCACTGTAGTGCAAAGATGAATATTTGATTTGAGATGAATATTGATTGATGTTCTGAGGATAAAATATTGATGATGGATTTATTAAATTCATAGATTATAGTAGATTTCATTCTCTACGTAACTCTTCTATGAATTATTATTTTCGCGAATAATATTGATCTGAAAAACTTGTTGTCTATTGTATTCTATCGATTTTTCCTGTTGGAGACTAACGATAATTTGTTGTATATTATCTTAGTCATAGTATTCTTTCTTTGGGCTAGTTGAGCTCACCCTTTTCCTTGTTGTTCCATTTTTCTTCTCGGGAGGCGAGAATGTAGCGAGTACTAGTTTGGGGTATGGAATGAAGGTTTTAGAAAGGATTGTTTAGTAGTCCTCACCATTTTGTAAAATAATGTATCAATAAATGTGATGGGGATTTATTTGAGTATAGATATTGTCTAGAAGATAATATTTGTATTTAAACTCACAGTTTCTTGTTGTAATAATAAAGTTGTAGTTGTTTACGTACCATGTATTTGGCGACTCGAGAATGGGTGTGGTGTATACCTATTTTGGGGGCGTCACGAGTTATTCAACGAGAATAATAAAGAAGCGAGAACTAGGTCATGCGTAATCCTTACGCAGACGAGATATTCCAAATGAATAATAATAAAAGCGGAATCGGGTCATGCGTAATCCTTGCAGACATGATATTCCAGCGAGAATAATAAAGAATGGAATAACAATAGAATTCACGGGCATGCGATAGATCCGCATGCAGAAAAGGTTATTCTAATGAGAATAATAAAGAATAGAATAATGAAGAATTTCACCATGTATACGGTACTTAGCATGTAGACGAGTTATTCCAACATAATAATAAAGAATGGAATAACAACCCTTACGAGTATTGAAAGAAAATAACTCTCTTCATGAATATGAAAGAATAATACCCCTTACCTCAGAAGAAAACTAGATACTGGAATAGTGAGGTAGCAGACTTCTCTTCTTCTTTCTCTCTATAATAATTGCTCTTGTGAGTCTTAGTGAATTGGTGACAAATGAAGGAAGAATGAGTTTCTATTTATAGGAAAATATAGTTTCGATAATTGCACATTTTGGGGCTCGAAATATTACAGTATAATACCTCCCTCTTTTTCTTCATTTTTAATTTAGTCTTGCAAGTATTATCAAACTTGCACCACCTCCCCTAATAGTAAATCATGTGAAACAATAGTAAATCATGTGACTCAATAAGTCTAAACATGTGAAAAAAACAATTATAGTATAGTACCTTCATCTATACCTCTATTTTTAATTTAGTCATGCAAGTATTATCAATCTTGCACCAACTCCCCTAATAGTAAATCATGTGAATCAATATTACACACATGTGAACACATAGTTATAAGCATGTGAATTAATAGCAATTAATTGCTCATTTATCCGATTAATTACCCGATTGGTCAATATAACCTCCAGACATCAATTATTATCGAAATAAATGTCGATTTCCACTAACACTAATAATTTCCACACAATATAACTATCAATTTCATCTTTAATCAACACGAATGTGAGACCCCAGATTTTATCAATAAAGATTTAAATTTTGTCGAAATAATTTTTAATATTATGGTGTGAATTTGAGATAATATTATAGTTGTGGGTAGTATTTATAAATTTTGCAAAGTATGCAAGTGGTTATATTATATTCGATTGGTCGGGGAATATTAGGTTTAGCGAGGAATATTAAATACAACGGCTCAATCATTGGTGGACCCCAGCGTAAATTATTATCGGATTGAAAACGACAAAAATATTTTATTGAAATAACGGCGGAAGTTTTACCGTTGATCTTGTTGAACTACTCGGTAGTAAAAAATGCGATGTCTGGCGTGGTTGCATAGTAGCACTACCGGTATTGATTATTGATGCTTATGTGAGAAGTCACTCGGTTTGATTCCATTATTGTCGATTAATAATATGAATTATTATAGCGATAATGACGTTTTGTTTTATTCGTATTATTAACGTAATAAAAGCGAAACATCTTTTATATAAAGCGAATACTTTATTAAAGTTATTACATAAATAGAATATATTATATTTTATTATGCATAGTGTTGCATAGTATTTTTGCATAGTGTTTTGCATAGTGTTGCATAGTGTTTGCATAGTAAAATGTTTTATATAAATAGAATATATTATATTTTATTTAAAAGATTTTGCTTTAAATATGGACCGTCAGATTAAAGTAAATCAACTGGACCGCTCATGGATTAATTACTATGCATTCTATTTTCCTATAAATAGAAGCTCATTCCTTCATTATTTTTCTTAATTCACCTTTGAAACTCAGAGAGAGAAACTATAGAAATAAAGAAGAAAAGTATTCTCGCTACTTCACTTTGCGCAATATTCAGTTCTTCTAAGGTAGGAATAATATTATTCGTTGTACAGTAAGGGTGTTATTCTTTCTTATTCATGAAGAGAACTTACATTATTCCATTCATTATTATTACATTGGAATAACTTTTTGTACAAGTGGCATACCCTATACATAACTTGTGTCACGCTGTGCATACCCTATACTTGGTGAAATCCTTATGTTATTCCATTGCTTATTATTACATTGGAATAACTCGATATATCTGTGGTTTACCCTATACTTGGTGATCTTCTTACGTTATTCCATTCTTTATTATTACATTGGAATATCACATGCGTGTGTTTTACAGGACTGGTTCCATTGTTTATTATTCCGCATTTATTATTACATTGGAATATCCTGTTTGTGTGTTTTACAGGACATTGGTTCCATTATTTATTATTCAGCATTTATTATTACATTGGATCATCCTGTCGGTGTGAATTTCACGACTGGTTCCGTTATTATTATTACATTGGAATAACTTATACATCGGCAATCGCATGCATGGTGATTTCTTTTGTTATTCCATTCTTTATTATACCCAGTTGGTTAAAACTTTGACTTCTATACTCCATGAAATTAGTAGAATATCGTGATATTTGCGTTTCATCTAGTATCTTTTCATGGAAATATTCTTCTGATCATTCTTGAATTTTACTCTACAAAACAGTATCATGTTGACAATTTGGACGTTATTAGTTCCTGAATAAATTAATTCGTGAACTTGTTTTATTGAGTTATTATGTCATTATCATCATCCTCATGTTATATTATGTCATCTTTGGCTTACGTGCATAGATGAACTTAGTATGATTATGACCAGGGATCATTCGGTATAATCATGGCTTGATATAAATGATGTGATAAAAGTCCTCGATGGCTTTGTAATGCGTTGATGGATAGTTTTGGTATGATTATGACCAGGGGCGATTCGGTATAGTCATGACCATTGATGATTTAATGAAAATTCTTGACCGTGGTACAGGGATGATTAGATGTGGTGGAATATTTATTAAAGCTGAGTCTCAGCTATAACAGTGATGAAAAACCTTTTAAATCATAAAAGATAGTAGACTTTATTTTCTACTTGACTCTTTTAATGGATTGCATATTCATGCAGATTAAACCGGTTGTCTATTGTATTTTATCGGTTTAACTTTGTTGAAGGCTAATGATAATTTATTACGCATTATCTTAGTCATAATATTTCTTCTTGGGCTAGTTGAGCTCACCCTTTCTTTCACTTTGTTCTCTTGTGAAATGAGAATATAATTTGGGACGAGTGGGAGCGGAGTAATGGTCCAAAGGATAGCATTAGTAGTCCTCACTATTACGTGAAATAGTGTGATAATAGTTGTAATGAGGACTCCTTTTGAGTTTGTATAATATCTAGTAGACAATATTTGTATTCAAACTCACGTTTATGTCGTATAGTATAATTACGCGATTATGTTAGTAACTTGTATTTGAATTTATGTACAATGTAAGTGGCGACCCAAGATGGGTGACGTATACCTAATTTTAGGGGCGTCACAGTTGGTATCAGAGCTTAGGGATATGATCCCTGGCTAAGATGCGAGATAAGAACTAGGAGGGGAGAGACGGGGAATTCCTTTGCTAGTATGACCTACCTAAGTTTATTTGGTATTTGATTGGTCGGTCAGAGTATAGTGATAATATGTTGCATGTCAATTAACCCTTATTTTGTGGCAATGTTTGAAAATGGCATCCGTGAATGTTGAGAATAGCAATGGAGCACATGAGACTGTTGATTCTCCACAGATCAATAATCAGGACAATGTGCAACAGGATGGCGATAATCCTCCTGTAAACAACAACACTGATCAATTGATGAATGACGGTACGTTTAAAAGGTTTTTAGAATTCATGTAACATCAGGCAAAAGCGACTCCTGTCCAAAACGTAGGTGGAAACATGGAAAACTCTCGGGCGGTCACCGCTAAACAATTCAAGGAGCTGGGACTACCGGAGTTTAAGGGAGAGCCAAAACCACTTCTGGCGGAAGCATGGATAAAGCAGATTACAAGATATTTGATGTCTTGGGATGCTCGAGGAGCAAAGGTTCCTTTTGCCGCCTTTTTATGTCTTGCGTGAGAGGCGGACATTGGTGGGAATTCCAGAAAACGCATACTCAACTCTTTGTCTTGAAGATATCTTGGGAGAAGTTCCAGGAGCTGTTCAACGACAAATACTTTCCTGAAAGTTCGCCACATGAAGGAGGTGGAGTTTATCAAGTTGAAACAAAACAATATGACCGTGTCGCAATACGAGGCAAAATTTGCGGAGTTATCACGGTTTGCGTCCCACTTGGTGGATAATGAAGAGAGAATGGCGCGAATATTTTTAAGAGGTTTGAAGCGAGATACGTCAACATCTTATTTCTCATAAAGCGTGTTTTTATTCAGATGTTGTAAATAGGGCTCGATTAGTGGGAGCGCGATAACGAGTCAACGCAACTAAAAAGAGAGTAGCCGCAAAATTATAATACCGGTGAGAGTAGTCATCGAGCGGTGACAACAAGCGAGGAGGAATCAACAGGCGATATGGTAACCACTTCGGTGGTAATCAGGCCAAAACAATAAGAATGGACATTTCAAGAAAAGGAGATTCAACAATGATGGAAAGACGTCAAGACCAAAGACCGTTGTTAAGGAAGGAGAAAGACCACCTATTATATGCTTCAAATGCGGAGGAGAGGACACATCGGATCCGAGCTGCATGCGCCATGCCATTCAAAGCATGTTATAATTGTGGAAGAGAAGGTCACTTAGCTCGATTTTGTCGTTTATCGAAGACAAATTCAACTAGGATGGAGGCACCAAAGGTCATCCCCAGACAAACCAAAAGACAGTAGTTTTAGAGAGAGCGTTTTTTCTCGTGACGAGGAACCTGAATAAAATTATCACGGGTAAGTTAATCATAAGCTCTTGCGAAGTCTATACCGTGTTAGATACCAGTTCTACCCACTCTTTTATTTCACCTAGTTGTGTTCAACGTTTAAATTTTGACTCCGAAGAAGTTAAACTTTGACTTATTGGTTGAAACTTCGTTAGTAGGAGCCTTCGTTACCGCTACTATTTTTAAATCTTGTTTGATTCAAATAAACATTTTTGCGTTACCTGTCGATCTTATCTCTTTGAAAATACTTGCCTTTGAGGTAATTTTTGAAAATGATTGATTAACTACTCATTATTCTTTTTGTAAGGTTGTTAGCTTTCATATTCCTAACCAACTTTGTTATACTTAATTCAAAGTAACCAAACCCTAAAGTTAATCTTTGTTATATCAAGCCATAAGTAAAGAGCCCCGATCCTTTCGTTGTTGACTTCCTTGTGTGAAATGCACCAAGCAGAAGCAGGACTTTCTGTAGTGGCGTCGCCGTATTGAAGATGGCAAGTTGATAGGTATCATTGTGAGGTGCTATCTAGGTTAAGGGATAGAAGTCACAGTTGGTATTAATGTGACGTACTATCCAAGTCTTGGACGAGAGTAACAGTTTTGAATGATATTTCTATCATTAATAAATTTCTTGGCGTATTCTTGAAGACTTCCTAGCCTACCCTAGAACGTGAAATCGAATTTTGTATTGACCCCAGTACAAAAACCCATTTCTTAAACCCTCAAATATTTCTTCAACTAAAAGGATCTGTTTACGTGGATTATGATGAAAGTCATAATAAAAGTATAGAACTGATGAAAATCATGGGTATATGAAGTATTAGTAAGTTTTAAGATGAGTTATGTTGGTTAGTATGTGAAAACATGAAAGTTTCTTAGAAATCACAAAGAGTTGAAAATCAGATTTTGGTGAAAATCGTAACATAAAATTCAATTGACCATATCTCCTATTATATTTTGAATTTTTGAGTGTGGTCAAGTCCTAGAGTTAAATCTATGAGTTACCTAACTAATCCAAGTGGAATTACTGGAAAAGGTGTTGTAGATTTTTGTGTGGACTGATTTTAGCAAAGGAGGGCAAAGCTGCAAAAACCGAAAAAGCTGCTGCCATGATTTTAGAGGGGCTGTTTCGGCCACTTAAATTATGAGAAAAATTCTGGCCTTTTGGGACATGAAGGTATATGGTATAAAGTAGCTCCTGTCCAAAAATGAGCTCATTCTGACTTAAAATGAGCAAGTTATGACTATTTCAATATTTAGGTTTTTCTGACGAAAAACGCTATAACAGGAGTTCTATAACTCCGATGACCATGAAATTTAAACTAGAAGCTCACGTTAACATGTGTAAGGTCCTGCCAAGATTTGGGAATTTTTGGAGTTAAACTTGAGGTAGCTAATTTCTTAAGAAATTAATTAGAAATTGATTTTTGAAAAATAGTAAATGAATTTTAAAAATTCGAGAAAAATTTATTTTCATCATGGGACTATATTATACTAAATCCCAGAAAAGAAATATTTTTGGGACTGATTTGGTATTTTTCATGAAAATAGTTTAGTTACTGAACATATGAGTTAAATATGTTATGTGAAGTAACAAAGTAGAAAATAGGATTTTTTATGGCTAGAGAATCCTATATAGAGTATATGCATATTTTTGAGAGATTTGATAATTGGTGATGATATCTTATGAGTATGGCATTTTGAATGATTAAATGCATTATATGGTAAAGCGTAAACAATTAAGATAAATTGTTTATAAATTTAAGAAGTGATTAAAATATTGTTATAATATTAATGATATTAGATTATGAGATTATTAAGTGATTGATAACATGGGGATATTTTGAATCTCGGATAAATTATATTATAAATGTTTAATATTTATCCTTTATCTCATTTGATTGATTCTTTATATCATTATCCTCATGCTTATATTATGTTGAAAGTCATCTGTATTTGTAATGCATAGATGGACTTGGTATGATTATGATGATGAGGATTGTTCGGTATAATCATAACAGTAATTGAAAACACAATTATCTTTGGTAGTAGTGCATGGATAATTTGTGGTCGTGATACTAATGAATACACGATTATCTTTGGTAGTAGTGCATAGATAATTTGTGGTCGTGATACTAATGAATACACGATTATCTTTTGGTAGTAGTGCATGGATAATTTGTGGTCGTGATACTAATGAATACACGATTATCTTTGGTAGTAGTGCATGGATAATTTGTGGTCGTGATACTAAAGAATACACGATTATCTTTGGTAGTAGTGCATGGATAATTTGTGGTCATGATACTAATGAATACACGATTATCTTTGGTAGTAGTGCATGGATAATTTGTGGTCGTGATACTAATGAATACACGATTATCTTTGGTAGTAGTGCATGGATAATTATGGTCGTGATACTAATGAATACACGATTATCTTTGGTAGTAGTGCATGGATAATTTGTGGTCGTGATACTAATGAATACACGATTATCTTTCGGTAGTAGTGCATGGATAATTCGTGGTCGTGATACTAATGAATATCCTTGGCACGTAGTGCGGGGATGATTCGATGATATGGATTAATTATTGAAAGTGAGTCTCAAAGAATGAAATATTAATTCATGGATGTGGTAAAAGTCATCTTTGGTAGTAGTGCATTGATAGACTTGGTATGATTATGACCACGGATTATTCGGTATAATCATGATCGTAATTGAAAACACGAATATCCTTAGCGATGGTGCATGAATAATTCATGGTTGTGATACTATTAAAATTTGAGTCTCGGTATTATTGGTTTCTGATTTGTATATCTTTGGGCTGTAGTGCAAAAGATGAATTGTTAATGAATATCTTTGGTAGGATTGCAAAGATGAATTTAATGTTTCAACGATAAAGGTATTCAAGGTATCCTCACCTCTTTATCATACCAGTATCGTACCCTAATTTCGAGGGCGAAATTCCATAAGGAGGGAGATTGTGAGACCCCAGATTTTATCGATAAAGATTTAAATTTTGTCGAAATAATTTTTAATATTATGGTGTGAATTTGAGATAATATTATAGTTGTGGGTAGTATTTATAAATTTTGCAAAGTATGCAAGTGGTTATATTATATTCGATTGGTCGGGGAATATTCGGTTTAGTAAAGAATATTCGTACAACGGCTCAATCATTGGTGGACCCCTAGCAAAATAATTATCGGATTGAGAAACGACAAAAATATTTTATTGAAATAACGGCGGAAGTTTTACCGTTATTCTTGTTGAACTACTCGGTAGTAAAAATACGATGAATCGTGTGGTTGCATAGTAGCATTACACGGTATTGATTATTGATGCTTATGTGAGAAGTCACTCGGTTTGATTCCATTATTGTCGATTAATAATATGAATTATTATAGCGATAATGACGTTTTGTTTTATTCGTATTATTAACGTAATAAAATGTAAACATCTTTTATATAAAATGCGAATACTTTATTAAAGTTATTCTATAAATAGAATATATTATATTTTATTATGCATAGTGTTGCATAGTGTGTTTTGCATAGTGTTTTGCATAGTGTTGCATAGTGTTTGCATAGTAAAATGTTTTTATATAAATAAAATATATGATATTTTATTTAAAAGATTTTGCTTTAAATATGGACCGTCAGATTAAAGTAAATCAATCTGGACCGATTCATGGATTAATTACTATGCATTTTATTTTCCTATAAATAGAAGCTCATTCCTTCATTATTTTCTTACGAATTTCTTTGAAACTCAGAGAGATAAATTATAGAGAGAAGCTATAGAGAGAAAATCTATAGAGAGAAAGAAGAAGAGTGATTCGGTACTTCACTACTTTGATATCCGGTGTCTTTTTACGGTAAGGGGTATTATTTGTTGTACCCGTCGAGTGGGTGTCATTCTTTCTTATTCATGAAGAGAACACATTATTCCATTCATTATTATTACATTGGAATAACTTTGTAAAAGTGGTATACCCTATACATAACCTTGTATATGCGGCATACCTATACTTGGTGAAATCCTTATGTTATTCCATTCTTATTTATTACATTGGAATAACTTTGTATCACTGCGGAATCCCCTATACTTGGTGATCTTCTTCTATTATTCCATTCTTTATTATTACATTGGAATATCCATGCGTGTGTTTTACACGGACTGGTTCCATTGTTTATTATTCCGCATTTATTATTACGTTGGAATATCCTGTTTGTGTGTTTTTTTACAGGACTGGTTCCATTGTTTATTATTCAAACATTTATTATTACTGTTGGATCATCACGCTTCGATTGTGAATTTTTCACGACACGGTTCCGTTATTATTATTACATTGGAATAACCTGCCTACATGAGAAGTACCGCATGCATGGTGATTTCTTTTGTTATTCCATTCTTTATTATACCCAGTTAGTTAAAACTTTGACTTTATACTCCATGAAATTAGTAGAATATCGTGATATTTGCGTTTCATCGATATCTTTTCATGGAAATATTCTTCGATCATTCTTGAATTTTACTCTACAAAACAAAGATCATGTTGACAATTTGGGCGTTATTAGTTCTGAATAAATTAATTCGTGAACTTGTTTTATTGAGTTATTATGTCATTATCATCATCCTCATGTTATATTATGTCATCTTTGGCTTACGTGCATAGATGAACTTAGTATGATTATGACCAGGGATCATTCGGTATAATCATGGCTTGATATAAATGATGTGATAAAAGTCCTCGATGGCTTTGTAATGCGATGATGGATAGTTTTTGGTATGATTATGACCAGGGCGATTCGGTATAGTCATGACCATTGATGATTTAATGAAAATTGGACCGTGGTAATGCGAGGATGATTAGATGTGGTGGAATATTTATTAAATTTGAGTCTCGGCTATAATGATGATGAAAAACCTTTTAAATCATAAAAGATAGTAGACTTTATTTTCTACTTGACTCTTTTAATGGATTGCATATTCCGCTCTGATTAAACCGGTTGTTTTCTCATTGTATTTTATCGGTTTAACTTTGTTGAAGGCTAATGATAATTTATTACGCATTATCTTAGTCATAATATTTCTTCTTGGACTAGTTGAGCTCACCCTTTCTTTTCACCGTTCTCTTCGTGAAATGAGAATATAGGCGGGGACGAGTCGGGAAGCGGAGTAATGGTCCAAAGGATAGCATTAGTAGTCCTCACTATTACGTGAAATAGTGTGATAATAGTTGTAATGAGGACTCCTTTTGAGTTTGTATAATATCTAGTAGACAATATTTGTATTCAAACTCACGGTTTATGTCGTATAGTTACCTGACAGTTATGTTAGTAACTTGTATTTGAATTTATGTACAATGTAAGTGGCGACCCAAGATGGGTGACGTATACCTAATTTTGGGGGCGTCACAACGAACTTATTCATCATTAATATTATAACTCACAATATTTAACAACCAGGTCGTTCCCAGGAAAGAGGGGGCTTTCCGATAAGGATTTCTCCTTATTGGCACGCAATTAGGTGACCAAACCTCTCCTTGACAGAACTTCTAGACATTGTCAATATTGCAAATAATAGTATGAATAACTTTGTCGTCTCAATTATTGATTTAATAATATAAAATATTATGCAGATGATACTGTGACAATAATTGAATCAATAATGTGAGAGATATGATGCAGTAATTACTGTAGCAATAATTGAGTATAAGTGAGTGACTTCTTACGTAAGCATCAATAATCAATACCGTGTGCTACTATGCAACCACGCATATTACTGTATTTTTATCACCGATTATTTTATGACAACTTGCTTACTTTGAAAAAATTTCAAATATCACCCTTAACTTTAACCTTTTATCAATTTAACCATTTACTAAATAGAATAATTATAAGAAAATTGAGTACTTTCATTTCATAAAATTCGGGGTCTCACAATCTCCTCTCCTTATGAAATTTCACCCTCAAAATTTACGTACCTGGTAGTTCAAAGAGATGAGAATACCTTCCTTTCTTCTCCGATTGTACCTTCCTGGTTATTTCCTCACTATCATGATTTTTCTATTTCCCATCTCCTGTATTTCAGATATCATTCTAGAATATAGTTTCAAAATAAGAGTTAATTGACATATCACATATTATCCCTATACTCTAACCGACCAATTAAATACCAAATAAACTTAGGTATGTCATACTAGCGAAGGAATTCCTCGTCTCTCCCCTCTTAGTTCTTGTCTCACATCTCAACCAGGGATCATATTCCTAAGCTTTGATACCAACTGTGATGACCCCAAAACGGGTATACATCACCCATCTTGAGTCGCCAGATACATAGTATATAACTCAACTACAAACTTAATTATGCAACAGTCGGGTAATATACGACAAAACATAGCTGAGAGTTTAAATGAATATTGTCTCATAGACATTATACAAACTAAAATTCAATCCTCATTACACTTATTATTACACTAAGTAGTGAGGAATGCTAAAGCCACTTATCCTAGACTGCACTCCATTCCCCGACTCGTCCCAACAATATTCTCATTTCCTGCAGAGAAGAGTGAAAGAAAAGGGTGAGCTCAACTAGCCCAGTAAGAAATATTATGACTAAAATAATGCAGAATAAATTATCTTTAGCCTTCAACAGTATAAAATCATCAAATGACGGAATCCTCAAACGGACTGTAAATGCAGTGCGATATCATGACGTCATAAAAGGATTTTTGAGGTTTCTTTAAGATATGAAAGTATATATATATATATATATATACATATATATATATGTTTGTGTGTGTGTGTGTATATATATTTCGATTGATGTTCGAATTGTTGTAGAAGTCTATGCTATTTGATTCAGCTAGACGATTATTGAAAGATGTTTATGAAATTCAAGCGTTTATTAAAAAGTTATGCCAAACCAAATTGTTTTGGTGCGGATTCAGCTGAGGTGAACAACCCTATAAGGGGACATGTTTTCAGGGACAACGAGCGTAACACATATAGTCGTTACAAAACACTATGTTGCGGCCCAACGTAGTGGTACAATAGGCTGGCCACCTAGTATACGTGTGGAGGGTGTTTTCAGTCTTTGTGATTGATAAACACTCTGGTTTGCAGTGTGAAGGATTGAGTTGAAGCACTAGTAAACCGAGAATAGAGTTCACGGTCTTGTGACCCCTCAGCATGATTTGGAATCTTTAAAATTCCTGTTATTCATATCGCTTCCCAATTATTGAGCAATTGTGGAAGATTCTTATTATTCTGAAAGGTGAAAGTGGAAAGGATGAGAAAATTAAGCAAAACATAATAATTTCAAGAAAGAATTGAGACTCCAGAAAGAAGAGAAATGTGAAACTCTTAGAAGAGGAAGAGGTGAGGAATATGATGATCTTAGAAAGATCCTTAGAGAAAGAATTTGGTTGTAGAACCCAATGAATGAATAAAGTATTAACGTAAAATCTATTTTGATAGATTGAATGAATAAGATTAACAGATAAAATTTTGAGGACGAAATTCTTAGAAGAATGGGTGAATGTAATATCCCGAGTGTTTATGATAACGATCCTTAGCAAAGGAAATGAATGAGTTAAAGAGTATATAATATTCAAAATATAATTGAGTTCAAATGAAAGTTATGAAATAAAACCTAGAATTTGTTGAAGTAATGAATGTAGTAGGAAATATAAAATCTATATTAAGGTAATGTATTGAAGATATTCAATGATAAATTTTTGAAAAGAGATTTGGTGAAAACCGAGTAAAGGAGGTTTCTTTGATTCTGAGGACGGAATCCTTAGAAGGAGGGAAGGATGTGGCAACCCGAATTTTCACAAGTTATTAAAATAAGAATTTAATAATTGAAATTCTTATTACGATATGATTAATGTAACAATGCAGAATTTTAATTGTAATTATAAATATTTATTGAATTATATAAATATTTAATGGATGTATTTATTGTTGAATAAATATTTGTTTAATTTGATTTGATTTGATTTGGTTAATTATTTGTTTAATAAATAATTAATGGGTTAAGGAAATTAATTGTTTTGAGATAATATTCTAATTTAATTTAATATTTAAGTTAGAGAGTTTATAATGATTAAATGATTTATTCAATAAATTATTATTAGAATTAATTAAATTAAGTATGAAAACTTAATTAAATAAAGTGTGCTAAATAACTATATTATAAAGGAGTTATTAAAATAAATTAAAGGAGTTTAAGTTAATTTTATCCAAACAAGGCTTAAAACTATTAGGTGTTTAATTTTAAAAGGGTTTTGGCAAACGGAGCCTTATGGCTTTTGGATTTCTTTTGAATTTTAAATTCTAACAAAATAAAATAAATAAATAAATAAAATATAAATATAATATATATATTGTTTTGGTAACTGATAATTTATTAGTATATTAAGTATAGCGTCGGTTTAGACGTTTTAAAAATCGTACGTTGTTTGTGTTTTTATTTTACGTATAGTGTAATTGGTTTAAGTCTAAGAAAAGAATAGACCTACAACTTTTGTTCTTTAAGTGTTTCAATTTGAGGTCTTTAGGAAGGGTCAAAATGGTCATTTGTAGGACTGTTGTGTTTTCGGGGACAATCGGAGGGCGTCGGGCATTCACGTATGCAAGTGTAGTGCTCTTGAAGATAAAAGATGTTGTTCTAAGTTATAGAACATGAATATTATGAAATATAATGATGCCTAACATTAATAAATGATGTATTAGATAAGTTGTATAAGCATACTAAGCACACACAAGAGAGACAAATCAGGCGTGTGACGAATGAACGTCGAAACGCCGTGCCAAGTGTAAATAAACTTAAAAAGTGTTTCAATTCAATTGAAATGAATATTATAAGATATGGAATGGATTTAATATAAAACCAATAAGTAGTCCTAGCAAGACTTAAGCACTTGAATGAACTTCGAATATGAAATATAGTGAGTTATAAGTCTAAAGTTAACACAATCAAATTGAACATTGTGTATTGATTAATAGGAAGGGTTATAGGATGTAGATTAAAGTTTACATTACAACTACTATGCATTGCTATGTGACTAATAGTTAATGTGAATGATTATATAATTGTGTAGGAGACACGTGAAGTGCGAGATAAGCTATAAGTCGTTAAAGCTGTTATTGGTAAACAACGATCAAGGCAAGTCTTTCGGTTCTATTTGCTATGTGAATTTGATTGTTTTAAATCTTTATTGCAAAGAACATGATGTGTTATATATATATTGAATGTATGAAATGTTAAAGTCAATTTATGACTACGTTGTTTGACTAAAGCATGCTGAATGAGTAAGGAACTCAATCTTTATAATTGTTATATGAATTGTAGCATGTATGTTATGTTAGTCCGATGTTTATGAGATATGTGTTGAGCATGTTATTATGTGCTACGTGATGCATGAAAACTGTTAGATTTTGCTGGGCTATCGAGCTCAACCTTGCAAATAACCACTTTTGCAGGTTAAAGATTTAAGGTAAGGATATGTACTACGTGAATTATAGAGATCCATATTCACGAAGATTGCTTTTGTTTTATGGGAAATGTATTTAATATTTTGAATGTAACATGTTGTTGAATTGTAAGTTGAGTTATCCGGTGTATATGGATACATATTTATGATGTAAGACTTTGTATAGTCATTTTGTTGTAACGATTCACGATATAAATTTGAATCAAAGAGATGTAATGTAAAGGTTGCGATTTAGGGAAGGAAATGTATAAAAGTTTTAATTATTCTGCAAATTTCAATGGTTGTATTACCGTTTAGTGATGTAAAATTAGAGGTTGATTGTATTATTAACGACCGAAGTCGAGAATTAAATTGTATGAATTTTGGGGTCGTTACAGTTGGTATCAAAGCCGTAGGTTATAAACCTTAGGTAGGATTACCGTAGGCTATAACCTTAGAGAATGAAGGTGAAGATAATGAAAGAATAAGCTCAAATAGAGTTGGAACAATAAGAAGTAATTTAAGAAATTTATAAAGAAGGGATTAAAACATGTGTGAAAGGATTCAAAGAAGAATCTCGCAGAGTTATAAGGAATATGAAAGTGGGGTTACCCAACTCCAATAATAAGGATGTAAGGTGATAATAAATAGATAATGTCTATAAGAAGAGAATGGTAAAGAAGTTAAGAATAAAAGTTATATTTATATATGGTACAATTGTACTCTTTAATAGTTGATGTATGGTATATTGGCTAAACGATTCCTTCATAGAGCGGAGGTATATACGAACTAGCAACTCGGAACCTAGTTTGTTGGTTGTTTGTGGAAAACCACTCAGCGTACCGTATTGAAACTGTTAGAGACTCGATATGTACCAAGTATAGAAAGTGGATACGTATGATGAAAATGGGGAACTCGAATGAAATGTTGAGTAATGTAAATGAAGTTAGAAATTCTTAAAGGAAGAATTGTTATATAAACAAGAAAATTCAAAGAAGAATCTTGAAGAGATATAAAGATAAGAAATGGGAGTTACCCTAACTCCAATAGCCAAGATAATGAATAATGATGAATAGACAAAGCCTGTAAGATTAAAAGCATAAGCAAAATCGTAAATGATGAAAAAGGAAATAAAGATGATCGTAAAACAAAACGATCATGAGTTAAGAAAAGAATTTTAAGGGAGATGATTATAGAATAAGATCACGACGTGATCAGTTTAAGTTATAAAGGAAAGATGGTCTATAATATTTGAATAATTATAACTTGATGCTATGAAGATGATGTACTATGAAATAGTACGAGATAACTCACGAGGAGTTATAGATGATGTGATACGAGGAATTCGTATTGAGCAAGTTAAGGGTAAGTTGTTAAGAGTAAGATAGAGTTAGGTGGGATTTCATTTGAGGACTCATGTCATGGCTGAGTTGTACAAACCTTTGTATGGGCGAGGGTTTTGTGCTTGCACTCAGTTTATTACATTGATAATCATTGGAATGTTGGTGTTACTCTATCAATGTATATGTGGCGAAAAGGTGATTCTTTTCTCATGTGTATATTTGATAGTTAGAACTATTAAGATTAGTCAGATATTATTAGGACTAGGTGCGGTTCTTAAAACTAATGCGTATGGTAAGTTCGTGACTCATAATAATATGGTATGTTTTTAACCCCTCAGCGAATGGACGCCTATGGTCTGACTAGGATATGTTCTTAAACTCATATTATTGTGGCAAGTTCCTGAACTTCCAATGTGCAGTAAGTTTGATGAACTGGGGTATAATTAAGTGTGAATGGAGTATTTAAGGTTGATAGGAATAGATAGACCTATTAAGCAATGGATCATTATAGAAAGTGGAGTTGATGGACAAAATTAGGTATTCCAAATCTTCTAGCTTTGCTAGATTTTTGAAATTTATTGACTTCGTGCCGATGGTTATACTTTTGATTTTTAGAAAAAAAAAATGTGTTGGGTCACACTAGTGAACTAAAGAATTTTTAAAAATAGTGTTATTATTCGTATGTCTATACTAATTGCTTTGGCTAGACAAAAATGATTTGAAATATATCAAAATATATATTTTATTTATATATCATCAATGCATCATGAAACCTGGTGCAGAGATTATAAAAACGATGGAGTCATCAATGCAGTATTACTAAGTGTTGGATGTGATCTAAGGATCGTCAGCCCACTATGGTATGATGTTGTAACACCCCCTTTCCAAAATAGAAAGAGAGGTTACTCAAAACATAACAACACTGATGAATTTATTAACAAGGCTCAAAGCCACAAAAGATTAGTCTTAATAACTGATAAATACCACAAGTCAACCATAATAATTCTCAAACTGTCTCAACCACAAGCTAAAATAATTATTACAATTCCAAGTGAACTAACACATCAAGTCTAAACAGAATATTTCTAAATCATTGGAATGAATGGAGCTCTCATCACACTTGCCCTTGATTCCCCTGATTACCTGCCGGAAGAAAAACACAGCATGAGCCAAATGCCCAGTATGGATATAGAATACAAATAATGAACCGAAATAACTAATTCAATTAAATGAAATGAAACGAAATGAACTAAACTAACACAACGAAATAGTAGTGTGACGCCCCCAAAATTAGGTATACATCACCCATCTTGGGTAGTGGATACATGGTATGTAATTTAAATACAACTTACTTAATATAAGCTGTAGGTATGCAATACGACATAAAGCGTGAGTTTGAATACAAATATTGTCTACTAGATATTATACAAACTCAAAAGGAGTCCTCATTACAATTATTATCACACTATTTCACGCGAGAATAGTGAGGACTACTAATGTTATCCTCCGGACCATTACTCCGTTCCCCGACTCGTCCCGGCTATATTCTCATTTCACGAGAGAAACGGTGAAAGAAAGGGTGAGCTCAACTAGCTCAAGAAGAAATATTATGACTAAGATAATGCGTAATAAATTATCATTAGCTACAAACAAAGTGTTAAAGCGATAAAATATAATGAACATCAAGTTTAACTACAATGAACCAAAGAATCCATTAAAAGAGTAAAGTAGAAAATAAAATCTACTATCTTTTATGATTTAAAAGGTTTTCATCAACTTTGTTATAAATTTGGGACTCACTTTAATAAATATTCCACATCATCGAATCCCCGCACTACTCTGCCGAGGATATTCTTTAGTGTCACGACCACAATTATTCATGCACTACGTGTAAGACCCCAAATTATTAATTAATGAAATTTATTTTCCTCTATTTATTATTTTGAAATAGTAAGGGTTGATTTGATTAATATGGATAGTTATGGGTAAAATACGCAAATATTTCGAATAAGCAAGTGGTTATAAAATATTCATTATCGTCGGGGAATATTCGTTTGGTTATGGAATATTCGTACTGTCGGGGAATATTCATACGACGGCGCAGTCTTTTGTGGGCCCCATAACGGAAAGCAATTAGATGAAGAAAACGACAAATATAAGTTGTTTATAAATAACTTGGCGTAGTTATTACCAATTATCTTGTTGGAATACCCGTTGGTTAAAAACACTACTATCTGGCGTTGTTGAAAAAGAAGACTGCGGTATTGCACCAATTATTGATTCTTACGTAAGAAGGCACTACTCAATAATTGTTACGATAATTCTTATCAAAGTATTTTATTTTATTGACTAATAATTCTTTGCATTGATATTTTATATTCTTGTTGTTTCAATAAATTGTCATTACACAATATTTTCCATTATCGGAACAATAATTCATATTATCTGAATAATATTATTGGATAACATTATTGGCAATGTCTAGAAAGTTACATCTAAGGAGATGTTTGGTCACCTAATTGCTGCGCCAAGATGAGGAGAGATCCTTATTGAAGCCCCCTCTTTCTGAAGCGGCACGGTTGTCGATCTTGTGATTACGTAATATTATTTGTGAATAATTAATTATTGATTTATATGATGAGAAAAATATTGATTTTATGTGGATATAGATGGAGAAAATTTTTAAAATGACAATTGTAGAAAATTAATATTTTATCTTTTTTACGATAAAATAATTCATTTAAATATATTATTTTAATAATATATTAACGGTGATATTTTTATAATGAATGTGGAATATATGAGTATATGAGGAGGAAGAGTATTTTTGTGGCATTAAATGTTTAACACATATTTTGTGTGTTGGTGGACACAATTATTGACCGAAATTTGATTATAACCTGTAAAATCGTCCGTTTATGGATTTCGATCAAATTCTGTTTGGAATTTGGAAAAACTTTCTTCTGCAAAGTTGTAGAGAATTGAATTTCCTATAAAAAGTTGCGAGATTCGAATTTTCTGACAAAAGAGCTATTTATTATGAATTATTGAAGTTTCGGAGTTCCGAAATAATTGATTTTTGGGAGTTTTAATTAATTATTTTGAGAAAAACGTTTTTGGTGAGTTTGTGAACCTCATTTAACATGTGCTATGGCTGAAATCAAATTTCAAAGGTGGGCTAAGGAATTTTGTTTATAAATAATATTATTATATTCAATTTTCTACTTTGGTGTTCTAAGCATTTTCCTATAAATAGGAGCTTAGGTTAGAATTGAAAATTACACCGTAAACTGAAGTTTTCTCTCTATTTCTCTCTCGATATTTTGGCGTATTCTTGTGAGTATTTTGAGTATACTTTGAGTATAGCTATACGGTGCAAGTTCAAGTCATAACCTATATCCAGGTGTTTCAATTAGAAATCTTTTGTCTTTCGAGGTAAGGGATGTTATTTTATTGAAAATGATATTATTTTCGTAAGACCCCAACTTTTATAAATAAAGATGAATTTTTCTATAAATATTATTTTTGAATATTATGGAATAAATTTGATATAATGTTATAGTTATGGGTAATATTTATAAATTTTGCAAAGTATGTAAGTTGTTATAAAATATTCGTTTGGTCTGGGAATATTCTTTTGTTAGGGAATATTCGCATAAAGGCTCAATCATTGGTGGACCCCTATTGAATGTTATTATCGGATTGAGAAAGCGACAAAAATATTTTATAAAAATAACTACGGAGGTGTTACCATTAAAAGCTGTTGAACTACCCGGTGGTAAAAGTAAATGCGATGTCGCATAGTTGCGTAGTAGCACTACGGTATTGATTATTGATGCTTACGTGAGAAGTCACTCAAACTATGCTCAATTATTATTCTGATAATTAATTTGCATCATATCTCTTATATTATTGATTCAATTATTGTCACATTATCAATCGTATAATATGTTATAGTATTAAATCAATAATTGAGACGACAAGTTATAAATGATTAATAATTGTTGAAAGATTAAATATGTGTTGATGAAAAAAAAAAATGATTTGTGGTAAGTTTGATTATTTTATGGGGGCTCATATGTCATCATCTAAGAGTCTCTTTCGTCGATAGTAATTACCTTCGTCGATAGTAATTACCCTTGTGAATAGTATTTACCTTCGTCGATAGTAATTACCTTCGTCGATAGTAATTACCCTTGTGAATAGTATTTACCTTAAATCAATAGTAATTACCTTCGTCGATAGTAATTACCCTTGTGAATAGTATTTACCTTCATCGATAATAATTACCTTTCGTCGATAAGTAATTACCCTTGTGAATAGTATTTACCTTCGTCGATAGTATTTACCTTCGTTAATAGTAATTACCTTTACCAGACGTCGAACCACTTGTCATTTCACATTCTGAGTGCGCCGAACCACTTGTCGTTTCACATTCTGAGCGTCGAAACCAATTCGTCAAGCCACTTGCGCTTTTCACACGGCGGTGCTAAGCTAGAAATCTTCTATAAATAGAGGCCTAGGGCTTCATTATTTTTCATGAATTCATTCAAGCTATAAAGAGAAAGTATAGAGAGAATAAGAGAGAAAGAAGAAGAGTATTTTGTTTACTACAATCGTCTGCGATATTCAATCTCCTACCAAATGTAAGGGTGTTATTCTTTCTTATTCATGAAGAGAACTGTTGTTATTCCATTGCTTATTATTACATTGGAATAACTTTGTATAAGTGGTTTACCCTATACTTGGTGACATTTTTCTATTATTACATTGGAACATCCACATGCGTGTGTTTTACAGGACTGGTTAAAATCTTTATTATTATTACGTTGGAACATCACATGCGTGTTTTTTACGGACTGGTTCCGCTCTTTATTATTACGTGTGAACATCACATGCGTGTGTTTTACAGGACTGGTGGTTCCGTCTTAATTATTACATTGGAATATCCTATCGTGTGTTTTATCTGGGATCCTGGTTCCATCTTTATTATTACATTGGAACATCACTTGCCGGTGTGAATTTCACGACACGGTTCCGTTCTTTATTATTACATTGGAATAACCTATACATGCGGATCTATCGCATGCATGGTGATTTCTTTTGTTATTCCATTCTTTATTATTCTCAGTTGGTTAAAACATTGACTTTTATACTCCATGAAATTAGTGGAATATCCTTGATATTTGCGTTTCATCCAGTATCTTTTCATGAAAATATTCTTACGATCATTCTTGAATTTTACTCTACAAAAAAAGATTACGTGTTGATAATTTGGACGTTAATAATTCCTGGATAAAATAATTCTTGAACTTGTTTTATTGAATTCTTATATCATTGTCATCATCCTCATGTTTATATTTTTTTTAAAGTCATCTGTGGCCTGTAGTGCATAGATGGACTTGGTATGATTATGACCAGAGACTATTCGGTGTAATCATGACCGTAATGTTACAAATGATGTGGTAAAAAAAATCCTCAGTGGCCGTAGTGCATTGATGGACAGTTGTTGGCATGATCATAACCATTAATGAATACACAAATATTCTTGGCCCGTAGTGCATGAATAATTGTGGTCGTGATACTAAAGAATATCCTTGGCCGTAGTGCAGGGGTGATTCGATGATGTGGAATATTTATTAAAGCTGAGTCTCAGCTATAACAGTGATGAAAAACCTTTTAAAACCTAAAAGATAGTAGACTTTATTTTCTACTTGACTCTTTTAATGGATTGCATATTCATTGCAGATTAAAGCGGTTGTCATTGTATTTTATCGGTTTAACATTGTTGAAGACTATTGATAATTTATTCGCATTATCTTAGTCATAATATTTCTTCTTGGGCTAGTTAAGCTCACCCTTTCTTTCACCATTCTCTTGAGGAAATGAGAATATATTT
The DNA here is from genome assembly GCA_020205615.1 of Panax quinquefolius. NCBI lineage: Eukaryota > Viridiplantae > Streptophyta > Magnoliopsida > Apiales > Araliaceae > Panax > Panax quinquefolius. The sequence continues at coordinate 28,117 of JAINUW010000351.1, forward strand.
GGACGAGTGGGAAACGCAGTGATGGTCTTGAAGATAGCATTAGTAGTCCTCACTATTACGTGAAATAGTGTGATAATAATTGTAATGAGGACTTTTTTTTTGAGTTTGTATAATATCTAGTAGAGGCGATATTTGTATTTAAACTCACGGTTTATGTCGTATTATACCTACGATTATGTTAGTAAGTTATATTTAAATTCTGTACCATGTAAGTGGCGACCCAAGATGGGTGATGTATACCTAATTTTGGGGGCGTCACAATTTCTTCAATATCATTATGCCGAAATATTGGTTGGAAATTTTTATCAAATTTGGAACTTTTTCATGTCGGGGTTACTATTCATGAGTTACTATTCACGAGTTACTATTCATGAGTTACTATTCACAAGTTACTATTCATGAGTTACTACTCACGACTTACTATTCACGAGTACTATTCATGAAGCGTGAAGATGTTTTTTTGTGAAATTTCTATCTTTTGGTGTCGGAGTTACTATTCACGTATACAACACTATTCACGAATACGACACTATTCACCAAAAAATGAAATTTCTTCTTTTTGTCCAAAATATCTATTGTGGATACTAGCTTTGATTGTATCTATGTTTTGATCATTCTTGAATTTTACTCCACTCTGATTACTTATGAAGTATTTTTGAACTTGGATTGTTTAAAATATGAATCCTTAATATTGTTTTTTTTTCTTTGAATTCGTTTTCTTTAAAATATTTTTCATCATCTTCAGTCCTAAATGATGATATTACTGAATATCTTTGGCCTGTAGTGCAAAGATGAATGATTTCTTGATGAATATCTTTGGCCCGTAGTGCAAAGATGAATAGGTGTTGAGATGAACATGATCGATCGATTAATATCTTTGGCCGTAGTGCGAAGATGAGCAGTGTTTAGATGAACATGACTAATCGATGAATATCTTTGGCTTGTAGTGCAAAGATGAATATTTGATTCGAGATATATATTGATTGATGTTCTGGGGATAAAATATCGACGATGAACTTTTAAATTCATACATAGAAGATAGTAGTTTGCATTCTCTACTTAACTCTTCTAATGAATTATTATTTTCGCTGCGAATATTGATTTAAAATTTGTTGTCTATTGTATTCTATTAGATTTTTCCCTGTTGAAGACTAACGATAATTTGTTGTATATTATCTTAGTCATAATATTCTTTACTGGGCTAGTTGAGCTCACCCTTTTCCTTGTTGTTCAATTTTTCTTCACAGGAGGCGAGAATGTAGCGAGTACTAGTCGGGGTATGGAATGAAGGTTCTAGAGAGAGTTGTTTAGTAGTCCTCACCATTTTTGTAAAATAATGTATCAATAATTATGATGGGGATTTATTTGCGTGTGGATATTGTCTAGATGGCAATATCTGTATTTAAACTCATAGTATATATGTTGTCGTATTTTGCACGACAAATGTATTAATAAAGTTGTTGTTATTTCTGTACCATGTATTTGGTGACTCAAAATGAATTGGATGGAATGGACCTATTTTGGGGGCGTCACAGTTGGTATCAGAGCTTAGGGATATGATCTCTGGCGGAGATCGGGGAATAGAACTAGGAGGGGAGAGACGAGTAAATCCTTCGCTAGTTTGTCCTACCTAAGCTTATTTTTTAGTTGGTAAGTATATAGGGATATTATGTGATATATTGATTTCCTTAATTAACCCTTGTTTTATGACAGTATTTGAGAATGTCGACTGAGAATATTAACAGTGGAGTAAATGAGATCGTGGAGATGCCTGTACTTATCAATGAGGAGAACATGCAACAGGCTGGCAATGTACCTATTGTGAACAACACCACTGAGTAGATGATGAACGAGGGGATGTTTAGAAGTTTTTTGCAGTTCATGCAAAATTAGACGAGGGAGACTCGTGTTCAAAATACAGGAGGAAATGATAGCAATTCACCGGTGGTCACAACCAAGCGATTCAAAGAGTTGGGACCACCGAAAGTGCGGGAAAGCGGATTCGATTAAAGGCGGAGGCGTGGGTCAAATAAATTACCAAGATATTCGATGTCTTGGGGATGCGGAGGAACGAAAGTTCCATTCGCTACCTTTATGTTAAAGTGGCGAGGTGATTCTTGGTGGGAATCGTGAAGCGTACCCATCCAATTTGCACTTTCGGCATGTCGTGGGAGGCGTTTGAAACACTTCAATGACAAGTACTTCCCTAAAAGTATTATTCGTCATATGAAGGAAGTGGAGTTTATTAGGCGGAGCGAGAATAACATGGCGGTGTCCCGATGACGAGGTGAAGTTCGCGGAGTTATCGGTTTGCACCTCATTTGGTGGAGAATGAGGAGCGTATGGCGGATGTTTACGAGAGGTTTGAAACCCGACATACGTCGATATCTCATTTCTCATAAATTTTCTCTCTATTCGGATGTTGTCAATGAGGGGCTCGGTTGTTAGAAGCGAGATAACAAATACGTTCAATGAGGGACCATAACCGAGGATCATACCAAGAAGATACGATCATCGAATAACGATAACCGGCGGAGAAAGAAGAATACGGACAAAGGCGGTAACCACTCTGGTGGTAATCGTGGCCATAAAAATAGAAGAAGCGAGTCGGGAGGAGATTTTAAAAAGAGGAGATTCAACAACGACCATGTGAAGACGTCAGCGCCAGTAGCAACTTGTTCCAAGGGAGGAGAAAGACCACCAGTCGTATGTTACAAATGCGGGAAAGAGGGACATATCAGCCCAAAATGCCCACAACAGTTTAAGGTATGCTATAATTGTGGAAAAGATAGATATATCCCTCGAGATTGTACGATATCGAAACCCAGTCAAGCGGGAATGGTGACTCAAAAGGATGTCCCAGAAAAGTCAAAGTCAACGGTTCTTGGAAGAGCGTTTATCGTGACCGGTCAAAATACGAGGAACCCGAACGAAGTTAGCAGGTTAGTTAATTATAAATTCTTGCGAAGTTTATACCTTACTAGAATCTGGGTTCTACCCATTCTTTTATCTCTCTTGCTTGCGCTCAGCGTTTGAACTTGACTACGGAGAAATTAGACTTTGACCTATTTATGGAGACTCAGATTAGGAGAAACTTTCATTACATCGTTGTTTAGAAATCTTGCTTGATTCGAGGTTGGCACTATCACATTACTGTTAACCTTATTTATATAGAGATATTTGCTTTTGATGTGATTTTAAGGTTAACTACTCATCATGCCAAAATTGATTACTTTCGTAAGGTTGTTAGTTTTCATATTCCTAAGCAACTTTGTTATTGAATTCAAGCAATCGAACCATTGTAGTCAAACATTTTCATATCAAGCCATGAAGTCATTCGTTTATTACGGATGTCAAGTTTTCTTAGTCCATGTTATGGATTTGAATAAAGACACGTCGATTTGAATAATATTCTGTTGTTATTGATTTTTCTGACGTAATTCTAAAGAATTTCTTGGCTTACTCCCAAAGCGATATTAAATTTTGTATCGACTTTGAACCGAGTACAAAACTCATTTCTAAAATCTCATATCGAATGGCTCTATTGAACTTCGGGAGTTAAATTTTCAACTATAAATTTGGTACACGAGCCTTTATCCGGTGACTTCCTTTGTGGAATACAAGCCGGACTCTCCGTAGGGGACACCATATTCGATGCGATAGTAAAGCGATAGGTGTCATTGTAACGTCTTATCAAGGTTGGGATATGAGTCGCGATTGAGAACAACCTAAGTCGGTAATCAAAATCGTAGCTTTCTAGGCTTAGTTGGTTATTATCGGAGATTCGTTGAAGGATATTCTCGAATTGCTATTCCATTAACTTGATTGACTCGTAGAGATACAAAATTCGAATGGAGCGAGGAATGTGGGAAGAGCTTGAAGAACTCGAGAGGAGACTCATTTCAAACACATGTTACGACCATGCCATCTGGAAAAGCGAGCGTGGTAGGCGGCGTGTTGAGTAGAAGATCGTATACAATCTGAGTACGATATTGTTAAAGACTCATTTCATATAATTTACAAATAATAGAGATGGAGATGAAAACTCTAGGTACCCACGTGATGATATACGAGTATAATCGACTTTAATCGATAAAGTTAAAAGTTTATTAAAACTACTGCGGGTGATGAATTTGAAGAAGGAGGTGCGAAGTTGTTATTTCAAAAGCGAGAATCGGTGAGTTGAGGAAAGCTCGAACCTTGATTTATTAATCCATTTGAAATTCTCGATCGAATAGGGCGTGGCCTATAGACTCGTTTTATCGCCAAGTATGACGGCGTGTTCATAACTTTTTTTACGTGTCGATGTTACGTAAATATGTGGACGACCGAACCACGTCATTGAGTTATAACCCGACGAGATATAGAAGACTTAACATACGAGGAGGTACTGTTAAGATCTTGGATAGGAAAGAACATGTCCTATGTATGGGGTTATACCACAAGTTAAAGTTTTGTGGAGAAACCATGCTATTGAGGAAATGACACGGGAGTTGGAAAGCGGAAATGAGACGAAATTTCATAAGGAGGGAGGTTGTAAGACCCCAAATTATTAATAAATGAAATTTATTTTCCTCTATTTATTATTTTGAAATAGTAAGGGTTGATTTGATTAATGTGGATAGTTATGGGTAAAATCATAAATATTTGAATAAGCAAGTGGTTATAAAATATTCATTATTATCGGGGAATATTCGTTTTGGTCGTGGAATATTAAATGCTTTGTCGGGGAATATTAAATGCAATGACCTAGCTTGATCTTTTATGGGCCCCATGCTTGAAAGCGATTGGATGAAGAAAAGCGACAAATATAAGTTGTTTATAAATAACTTGGCGTAGTTATTACAGATTATCTTGTTGGAATACCGGTGGGTTAAAAACACACTAATCTGGCGTTGTTGAGCGAGTAGCTTTGCGGTATTGCACCAATTATTGATTCTTACGGAAGAAGGCACTACTCGATAATTATTACGATAATTCTTTATTCGGTATTTTATTTTATTGATTCAATAATTCTTTGCATTGATATTTTATATTCTTGTTGTTTGATAAATTGTCATTTACGATATTTTCCATTATCAGACAATAATTCATATTATCTGAATAATATTATTGGATAACATTATTGGCAATGTCTAGAAAGTTACATCTAAGGAGAGGTTTGGTCACCTAATTCTTGCGCCCGATAAGGAGAGATCCTTATTGGAAAGCCCCTCTTTCACAGGAGCGGCTGGTTGCCCGATCTTGTGATTCTGTAATATTATTTGTGAATAATTAATTATTGATTTATATGATGAGGAAAATATTGATTTTATGTGGATATAGATGGAGAAAATTTTTTAAATGACAATTGTTGAAAATTAATATTTTATCTTTTTACGATAAAATAATTCATTTAAATATATTATTTTAATAATATATTAGCGGTGATATTTTATAATGAATGTGGGATATATGAGTATATGAGGAGGAAGAGTATTTTTGTGGCATTAAATGTTTAACATATATTTTGTGTGTTGGTGGACACAATTATTGTAGAAATTTGATTATAGCTTTGTAAAATCGTTGGTTTATGGATTTGGTCAATTTTGTTTGGAATTTGAAAAACTTTCTTACGCAAAGTTGTAGAGAATTGAATTTCCTATAAAAAGTCGCATGAGATTTGAATTTTCTGATAAAAAGGCTATTTATTATGAATTATTGAAGTTTTAGGAGTTAAAATAATTGATTTTGGGAGTTTTAATTAATTTTTTTGAGAAAAACGTTTTTTGGTGAGTTTGTGAACCTCATTTAACATGTGCTATGGCTGAAATCAGATTTCAAAGGTGGGCTAAGGAATTTTGTTTATAAATAATATTATTATATTAAATTTTTACTTTTGGTGTTCTAAGCATTTTCTATAAATAGGGAGCTTAGGTTAGAATTGAAAATCACACGAAGCTGAAGTTTTTCTCTATTTTCTCTCTCGATATTTTGAGCGTATTCTTGTGAGTATTTTGAGTATACTTTGAGTATTGCTATCTGACGGTCTGAGTTCAAGTCATAGCTTTATATCCAGGTGTTTACTAGAAGTATTGTCTTTCGAGGTAAGGGATGTTATTTTATTGAAAATGATATTATTTCTTCAATATCATTATCTTTGAAATATTGGTTGGAAATTTTTATCAAATTTGGAACTTTTTCATGTCGGAGTTCTATTATTCATGAGTTCTTATTCACGAGTTCTATTATTCACTATTTCATGAGTTCTTATTCACGAGTTCTTATTCACGAGTACTTATTATTGAAGCGTGAAGATGTTTTTTTGTGAAATTTCTATCTTTTGGTGTCGGAGTTACTATTCACGTATCGACCTTTATTCACGATATCTGACCTATTATTCACGAATCTGCACTATTCATAGAAAAATGAAATTTCTTCTTTTTGTCCAAAATATCTATTATGGATACTAGCTTTGATTGTATCCATGTTTTGATCATTCTTGAATTTTACTCCACTCGATTACTTATGAAGTATTTTTGAACTTGGATTGTTTAAAAAATCTGAATCCTTAATATTGTTCTTTTGTTTCCTTTGGATTCGTTTTCTTTAAAATATTTTTCATCATCTTCGGTCCTAAATGATGATATTCTTGAATATCTTTGGCTTTTGTAGTGCAAAGATGAATGATTTCTTGATGAATATCTTTGGCGTAGTGCAAAGATGAGCAGTGTTGAGATGAACATGATGATTGATTAATATCTTTGGCCGTAGTGCAAAGATGAGCAGTGTTTAGATGAACATGACCGGTGATGAATATCTTTGGCTGTAGTGCAAAGATGAATATTTGATTCGGATATATATTGATTGATGTTCTGGGGATAAAATATCGACGATGAACTTTTAAATTCATATATAGAAGATAGTAGTTTGCATTTCTACTTAACTCTTCTAATGAATTATTATTTCATTGCGAATATTGATTTAAAATTTGTTGTCTATTGTATTCTATTAGATTTTTTCCTGTTGAAGACTAACGATAATTTGTTGTATATTATCTTAGTCATAATATTCTTTCTTGGGCTAGTTGAGCTCACCCTTTTCCTTGTTGTTCCATTTTTCTTCTCGGGAGGCGAGAATGTAGCGAGTACTAGTGGGGTATGGAATGAAGGTTCTAGAGAGAGTTGTTTAGTAGTCCTCACCATTTTGTAAAATAATGTATCAATAATTATGATGGGGATTTATTTGCGTGTGGATATTATCAGATGGCAATAATTGTATTTAAACTCACATTATATATGTTTGTAATGCGACAAATGTATTAATAAAGTTGTAGTTATTTACGTACCATGTATTTGGCGACTCGAGAATGGGTTGGATGGAATGGACCTATTTTGGGGGCGTCGCGGTTGGTATCGAGCTTAGGGATATGATCTCTGGCGGAGATCGGGGAATAGAACTAGGAGGGGAGGCGAGTAAATCCTTCGCTAGTGTGTCTACCTAAGCTTATTTGTTAGTTGGTAAGTATATAGGGATATTATGTGATATATTGATTTCCTTAATTAACCCTTGTTTTATGGCGGTATTTGAGAATGTCATTGAGAATATTTGATAGTGGAGTAAATGAGATAGTGGAGATGCACTGTACTTTACCAATGAGGAGAGCGTGCAACAGTGGCAATGTACCTCTGTGAACAACACCCTTGAGCGAGATGATGAGCGAGGGGATGTTTAGAAGCTTTTTTGCAGTTCATGCAAAATCGAGACGAGGAGACTTCGTGTTCAAAATCTGAGGAGGAAATGATAGCAATTCACGGGTGGTCGCGACCCCAAGCGGTTCAAAAGTTGGGACCACGAGTGCAGGGGGGAAGCGGATTCGATTAAGGCGGAGACGTGGGTGAACAAATTACCAAGATATTCGATGTCTTGGGATGCGGAGGAACAAAAAGTTCCATTCGCTACCTTTTATGTTAAAGTGGCGAGGCGATTCTTGGTGGGAATCGTGAAGCGTACCCATCATTTTACTTTCGGCATGTCGTGGGAGAGCGTTTGAAGCAGTTCAATGACAAGTACTTCCCTGAAAGTATTCGTCATATGAAGGAAGTGGAGTTTATTAGGCTAGAAGCGAGAATAACATGGCGGTGTCCCGATCTGGCGAAGTTAGCGGAGTTATCGAGGTTGCACCTCATTTGGTGGAGAATGAGGAGCGTATGGCGCGGATGTTTACGAGAGGTTTGAAACCCGGCATATCGTCGATATCTCATTTCTCATAAATTTTCTCTCTATTCGGATGTTGTCAGCGGGGCTCGGTTGTTAGGCGAGATACTTGAATACGTTCAACCAGAGGACCATAACGAGGATCATCTAGAAGATAGCGGTCATCGAATAACGATAACCGGCGGAGAAAGAAGAATACGGAAAAGCGGTAACCACTACGGTGGTAATCGTGGCCATGAAAATAGAAGAAGCGAGTCGGGAGGAGATTTTAAAAAGGAGATTTAACAACGACCATGTGAAGGCGTCGGCCTTGATGGCAACTGGTTCAAGGGAGGAGAAAGACCACCGGTCGTATGTTACAAATCTTGGGGAAGAGGGATATATCACCCAAAATGCCCACAGCAGTTTAAGGTATGCTATAATTGTGGAAAAAGAAGGACATATCGCTCGAGATTATGCGATATCGAAACCAGATCCAAGCGGGAATGGTGACTCAAAAGGATGTCGAGAAAAGTCAAAGTCAGCGGTTCTGGAAGGCGTTTTGTCGTGGCCGGTCAAAAATCGAGGAAACGACGAAGTTAGCGCAGGTTAGTTAATTATAAATTCTTGCGAAGTTTATACCTTACTAGAATCTGGGTTCTACCCATTCTTTTATCTCTCTTGCTTGCGCTCAGCGTTTGAACTTGACTACGGAGAAATTAGACTTTGACCTATTTATGGAGACTGCGTTAGGAGAAACTTTCATTACATCAGTTGTTTAGAAATCTTGCTTGATTGAGGTTGGCACTATCACATTACACATTAACCTTATTTCTATAGAGATATTTGCTTTTGATGTGATTTTAAGGTTAACTACTCATCATGCCGAAATTGATTACTTTCGTAAGGTTGTTAGTTTTCATATTCCTAAGCAACTTTGTTATTGAATTCAAGCAATCAAACCATTGTAGTCAAACATTTTCATATCAAGCCATGAAGTCATTCGTTTTTATTACGGATGTCGAGTTTTCTTAGTCCATGTTATGGATTTGAATAAAGACACGTCGATTTGAATAATATTCTGTTGTTATTGATTTTTCTGGCGTATTTCTGAAGAATTTCTTGGCTTACTCCCAAAGCGATATTAAATTTTGTATCGACTTTGAACCGGTACAAAACTCATTTCTAAAATCTCATATCGAATGGCTCTATTGAACTTGAGGAGTTAAAAATTCAACTATAGAATTTGGTACTGAGCCTTTATCTGGTGACTTCTTTGTGGAATGCAAGAAGCGGACTCTCCGTGGGGACACCATATTAGATGCGATAGTAAAGCGATAGGTGTCATTGTAACGTCTTATCAAGGTTGGGATATGAGTCGCGATTGAGAACAACCTAAGTCGGTAATCGAAATCGTAGCTTTCAGGCTTAGTTGGTTATTATTCGAGATTCGTTGAAGGATATTCTCGAATCGCTATTCCATTATTAACTTGGTGACTCGTAGAGATACAAAATTCGAATGGAGCGAGGAATGTGGGAAGAGCTTGAAGAACTCGAGAGGAGACTCATTTAAAGCACATGTTACGACCATGCCATCTGGAAAAGCGAGCGTGGTAGGCGGCGTGTTGAGTAGAAGATCATTATCTACAATCTGATACGATATTGTCAAAGACTCATTTCAGTATAATTTACAAATAATAGAGATGGAGATGAAAACTCTAGGTACCCGCGTGATGATATACGAGTATAATCGACTTTAATCGATAAAGTTAAAAAAGTTATTCAAAGCTACACACGGGTGATGAATTTGAAGAAGGAGGTGCGAAGTTGTTATTTCAAAAGCGAGAATCGGTGAGGTGAGGAAAGCTCAAACCTTGATTTATTAATCCATTTGAAATTCTCGATCGAATAGGAGCGTGGCTATAGACTCGTTTTATCGCCAAGTATGGCGTGTTCATAACGTTTTTTCACGTATCGATGTTACGTAAATATGTGGACGACCCGAACCACGTCATTGAGTTAGAAGCCGGACGAGATAGTAGAAGACTTAACGTACGAGGAGGTACTGTCAAGATCTTGGATAGAAAGAACATGTCCTATGTCTGGGGTTATACCACAAGTTAAAGTTTTGTGGAGAAACCATGCTTATTGAGGAAATGACACAGGAGTTGGAAGCGGAAATGAAAGCGAGGTATTCTCATCTTTTGAAACACCAGTACGTCGTTAATTTCGAGGATGAAATTTCATAAGGAGGGAGGTTGTAAGACCCCAAATTATTAATAAATGAAATTTATTTTCCTCTATTTATTATTTTGAAATAGTAAGGGTTGATTTGATTAATGTGGATAGTTATGGGTAAAATACATAAATATTTGAATAAGTAAGTGGTTATAAAAAATATTCATTATTGTCGGGAATATTCGTTTGGTCGTGGAATATTAAATTTGTCGGGGAATATTAAATGCTGACGGTAGCGATCTTTTGTGGGCCCCATAAGCGAAAGCGATTGGATGAAGAAAGCGACAAATATAAGTTGTTTATAAATAAGCAGGCGTAGTTATTACAGATTATCTTGTTGGAATACCCGGTGGTTAAAACACACTAATGTCTGGCGTTGTTGAGCGGTAGCTGCGGTATTGCACCAATTATTGATTCTTACGTGAAAGGCACTACTCGATAATTATTACGACGGTAATTCTTATTCGATATTTTATTTTATTGATTCAATAATTCTTTGCATTGATATTTTATATTCTTTGTTGTTTGATAAATTGTCATTACTGATATTTTCCATTATCGAGACAATAATTCATATTATCTGAATAATATTATTGGATAACATTATTGGCGATGTCTAGAAAGTTACATCTAAGGAGAGGTTTGGTCACCTAATTGCGGCGCCGATAAGGAGAGATCCTTATTGGAAAGCCCCCTCTTTCTGAGGAGCGGCTGGTTGCCGATCTTGTGATTACGTAATATTATTTGTGAATAATTAATTATTGATTTATATGATGAGGAAAATATTGATTTTATGTGGATATAGATGGAGAAAATTTTTAAAATGACAATTGTTGAAAATTAATATTTTATCTTTTTACGATAAAATAATTCATTTAAATATATTATTTTAATAATATATTAACGGTGATATTTTATAATGAATGTGGGATATATGAGTATATGAGGAGGAAGAGTATTTTTGTGGCATTAAATGTTTAACACATATTTTGTGTGTTGGTGGACAATTATTAATGAAATTTGATTATAGCTTTGTAAAATCGTCTTGGTTTATGGATTTTGGTCAATTTATGTTTGGAATTTGGAAAAACTTTCTTCTGCAAAGTTGTAGAGAATTGAATTTCCTATAAAAAGTCATGAGATTGAATTTTCTGATAAAAAAGGGCTATTTATTATGAATTATTGAAGTTTTGGAGTTTAAAATAATTGATTTTGGGAGTTTTAATTAATTATTTTGAGAAAAACGTTTTTGGTGAGTTTGTGAACCTCATTTAACATGTGCTATGGCTGAAATCAGATTTCAAAAGGTGGGCTAAGGAATTTTGTTTATAAATAATATTATTATATTCAATTTTCTACTTTGGTGTTCTAAGCATTTTCTATAAATAGGGAGCTTAGGTTAGAATTGAAAATCACACCAAAAGCTGAAGTTTTCTCTCTCTCGATATTTTTGAGCGTATTCTTGTGAGTATTTTGAGTATACTTTGAGTATTGCTATATACGGTGCAAGTTCAAGTCATGCTTTATATCAGGTGTTTGATTAGAAATCTTGTCTTTCGAGGTAAGGGATGTTATTTTATTAGAAAATGATATTATTTCTTCAATATCATTATCTTTGAAATATTGGTTGAAATTTTTATCAAATTTGGAACTTTTTCATATCGGGTTACTATTCATGAGTTCTTATTCACGAGTTATTTACTATTATTCATGAGTTCTTATTCACGAGTTCTTATTCACGAGTACTATTAAATGAAGCGTGAAGATGTTTTTTGTGAAATTTCTATCTTTTGGTGTGAGTTACTATTCACGTATCTGAACTATTCACGTATCTGACCTTATTCACGAATCTGCCACTATTCATAGAAAAATGAAATTTCTTCTTTTTGTCCAAAATATCTATTATGGATACTAGCTTTGATTGTATCCATGTTTTGATCATTCTTGAATTTTACTCCTCTGATGATTACTTATGAAGTATTTTTGAACTTGGATTGTTTTAAAATACGAATCCTTAATATTTGTTCTTTTGTTTCTTTGGATTCGTTTCTTTAAAAATATTTTCATCATCCTCGGTCCTAAATGATGATATTCTTGAATATCTTTGGCACTGTAGTGCAAAGATGAATGATTTCTTGATGAATATCTTTGGCGTGTAGTCGAAGATGAGCAGTGTTGAGATGAACATTGGTGATTAATATCTTTGGCCCGTAGTGCAAAGATGAGCAGTGTTTAGATGAACATGACCGGTGATGAATATCTTTGGCTGTAGTGCAAAGATGAATATTTGATTCGGATATATATTGATTGATGTACTGAGGGATAAAATATCGACGATGAACTTTTAAATTCATATATAGAAGATAGTAGTTTGCATTCTCTACTTAACTCTTCTAATGAATTATTATTTTCGCTGTGAATATTGATTTAAAATTTGTTGTCTATTGTATTCTATTAGATTTTTCCCTGTTGAAGACTAACGATAATTTGTTGTATATTATCTTAGTCATAATATTCTTTACTGGGCTAATTGAGCTCACCCTTTTCCTTGTTGTTCCATTTTTTCTTCTCAGGAGGCGAGAATGTAGCGAGTACTAGTCGGGGTATGGAATGAAGGTTCTAGAGAGAGTTGTTTAGTAGTCCTCACCATTTTTGTAAAATAATGTATCAATAATTATGATGGGGATTTATTTGCGTGTGGATATTGTCTAGATGGCAATAATTGTATTTAAACTCACAGTATATATGTTGTCGTATTTTGCACGACAAATGTATTAATAAAGTTGTAGTTATTTTTGTACCATGTATTTGGCGACTCAGAATGGGTTGGATGGAATGGACCTATTTTGGGGGCGTCCCAAGTCCATCTATGCACTACAGGCCACAAATGACTTTCAAAAAAATATAAATATGAGGATGATGACAATGATATAAGAACTCAATTAAACAAGTTCAAGAATTAATTTATCCAGGAACCAATAACATCCAAACTGTTTAGCGGTTTTGGCTAAACAAGTTCAAGAATTAATTTATCCATGCTTCCGCCAGAAGTGGTTTTGGCTCTCCCTTAAACTCCGGTGGTCCCAGCTCCTTGAACTGTTTAGCGGTGACCGCCCGAGAGTTTTCCGTGTTTCCACCTACGTTTTGGACAGGAGTCGCTCTCGCCTCCTGTTGCATGAATTTCATAAAGCCTCTGAACATTTGATCATTCATCATTTGGTCAGTGTTGTTGTTTGCATGAGGATTGTCGCCTTCCTGATGCACATTATCCTGATTATTGATATGTGGTGAATCAACGATCGCTTTGTGCTCATTGTTATTCTCAACATTCTCGGATGTCATTTTCGAGACATCGCCACAAAACAAAAGGTTAATTGACATGTAACATATTATCCCTATATTACGTAGACCAATAAAATAGCACATAAAATTAGGTAGGTCATACTAGCGAAGGTATTCCCGCTCTCCCTCCTAGTACTATTCTCACATCTTAGCCAGGATCATATCCCTAAGCTCGATACCAACTGTTGTGACGCCCCAAATTAGGTATACATCACCCATCTTGGGTAGTCGGATACATGGTGCGTAATTTAAATACAACTTACTAATATAATGCTGGTGTACAATCTGACATAAAGCGTGAGTTTGAATACAAATATTGTCTACTAGATATTATACAAACTCAAAAGGAGTCCTCATTACAATTATTATCACACTATTTCACGAGAATAGTGAGGACTACTAATGCTATCCTCTCTAGACCATTACTCCATTTCCCAGGCGTCGTCGGCTATATTCTCATTTCGAAGAGAAAAAGTGAAAGAAAGGGTGAGCTCAACTAGCTCAAGAAGAAATATTATGACTAAGATAATGCGAGAATAAATTATCATTAGCCTCTACAACAATGATGTTAAACCGATAAAATATAATGAACATCAAGTTTAACTACAATGAACCAAAGAATCCATTAAAAGAGTCAAGTAGAAAATAAAATCTACTATCTTTTATGATTTAAAAGTTTTTTCATCATTATTATATTTGAGACTCAACTTTAATAAATATTCCACATCATCGAATCACCCCTGCACTACGGCCAAGGATATTCTTTAGTATCACGACCACAATTATTCATGCACTACGGGCCAAGAATATTTGTGTATTCATAAATGGTCATGATCATGCCAACAACTGTCCATCAATGTACTACGGGCCACTGAGGATTTTTACCACATCATTTGTAACATTACGGTCATGATTACACCGAATAATCTCTGGTCATAATCATACCAAGTCCATCTATGCACCACTGTGCCATGTACAGATGACTTTCAAAAAAATATAAATATGAGGATGATGACAATGATATAAGAACTCAATAAAATAAGTTCAAGAATTAATTTATCCAGGAACCAATAACATCCAAACTGTCAACATGATACTGCTTTGTAGAGTAAAGTTCAAGAATATCGAGAAGAATATTTCCATGAAAGGATCTTTGGATGAAGCGCAAATATCAAGGATATTCCACTAATTTCATGGAGTATAGAAGTCAAAGTTTTAACCAATTTGGGTATAATAAAGAATGGAATAACAAAAGAAATCACCATGCATGCGATAGGCCGCACAGGTGAGTTATTCCAACGAGAATAATAAATAATGGAACCGGTCCCGGCGAAAACGCATGCATGCAGGATATTCCAATGAATAATAAAGAATGGAACTAGGTCCCGGCGTAAAAACGCATGCATGAGGATATTCAATAGAATAATAAAGAATGGAACCGGTCGGCGTAAAACACACGCAGACGGTGATGTTCCAGCAGAATAATAATAAAGGCGGAACTAGAGTGGGTGTAAAACACATGCATGTGATGTTCCAATAGAATAATAATAAAAAGACGAAACGGGTTGATTGTAAAACACATGAGCATGAGGATGTTCCAGTGAGAATAATAGAATAATGTCACCAAGTATAGGGTAAACCACGTATACTGAGTTATTCCAATGAGAATAATAAGCAATGGAATAACAGCAGTTCTCTTCATGAATAAAGAAAGAATAACACCCCTTACTTTAGTAGGAGATTGAATACTACAGTAGTGTAATAATGAATACTCTTCTTCTTTCTCTCTTATTCTCTCTATACTTTCTCTCTATATAGAATGAATTCGTGAAAATAATGAAGCACTAGGCCTCTATTTATAGAAGATTTCTAGCTTAGCACTTTTTGCCATGTGAAAAGGCAAGTGGCTTGTATTATTGATGTGAAAAGAAAAGTGGTTTTTGGCTCGTAATGTGAAACGACAAGTGGTTCGACCTTTGTAATGTGAAGCGACAAGTGGTTTGACGTCTGGTAAAGGTAATTACTATTGATGAAGGTAATTACTATTCACAAAGGTAATAATTACTATTGTGAAGGTAATTACTATTGACGAAGGTAATTACTATTGATTGAAGAGACTCTTAGATGATGACATATATGGGCCCCCATAAAATAATCAAACTTACCACAAACGTCTCATGCAGACTCTTTATATACATCAAGGATTGAATAAATATTACCACAAATCATTTTATTTTTAATCACACATATTTAATCTTTCAACAATTATTAATCATTTATAACTTGTCGTCTCAATTATTGATTTAATACTATAACATATTATCTGAGACGATCTTTGTGACAATAATTGAATCAATAATATAAGAGATATGATGCAAAGCAATTATTGTAGCAATAATTGAGCATATTTGAGTGACTTCTCACGTAAGCATCGATAATCAATATCGTGTGCTACTATATCAACTTAGCGTATTCATCGTACTTTTACTACTAGGGTAGTTCAACGGTTTTAACGGTAACACCTCTTCCGTTATTTTTATAGAAAGATAATTTTGTCGTTTTTTCTAACTACGACAATACTTCCGTTAATGGGGTCCACTAATGATTGAGCCGTCGCATCGAATATTCCCCGAAAAAAAGAATATTCCCAGACCAAACGAATATTTTATAACAACTTGCTTACTTTGCAAAATTTATAAATATTACCCACAACTATAACATTATATCAAATTTATTCCATAATATTCAAAAATAATAATAATAGAAAATTCATCTTTATTTATAAAAGTTGGGGTCTTACAACCTCCCCTTCTTATGAAATTTCACCTTCGAAATTAGGGTGCATTACGGTATGTCGAAGAGGTAAGGATACCTTGATTTCATTTGATTCTAACTCCCAAGTTATTTCTCAACATCGTGGTTCCTTCACAAAACTTTGACTTGAGGTATAACCTTGGGCGTAGAATATGTTCCTTCTTATCCAAGTTTTGAACAGGAACCTCTTCATACATCAAATCTTCCGCTATTTAAATGGGTTCTAACTCAATAACGTGGTTCGGGTCTTTCACATATTTACGTAACATAGATATGTGAAAAGCGTTATGAACACGAGACATACTTAAGCAGAAAGCGAGTCTATAGGCCACAATTCCTACTCGATCGAGGATTAAAAATGGACCGATGAATTGAGGATTGAGTTTTCCTCTCTTTCCAAATCTTGTAACTCCTTTCCATGGAGCAACTCTTAACAACACATGATCTCCTATATCGAATTCCACGTCCTTTCGATGAAGATCAAGATAACTCTTTGTCGATTTTGTGAGGTTTTTATACGTTGTCGGATCGTTTGAATCTTTTCTCGTAGTCATACGTACCAACTCCCGGTCCCAACAACGTTGCTTCACCCACCTCATCCCAACATCTTCGAGAACGACACTTTCTTCCATACAACGCTTGAATGGAGCCATGCCAATACTTGCTTGATAAGCTGTTGTTGTAGGAAAACTCCACCAATGGTAAGAACTTGTCCCAACTTCCTTGAAATCAAGGACACGAGTCTTAATAGATCTTCAAGAGTTTGAATAGTCCTCTCGATCGTCCGTCCGTTCGAGGATGATATGCCGAGCTAAATCGTAAGTCTGTGCCCATAGCTTTTTGCAAACTAACCCAAAATCGTGAAGTGAATCTTGGGTCTCGATCGGAAACTATGGATACCGGCATACTATGCGATCTTCTTACAATCTCGTTTATGTACATCTGAGCAAGGCGTTCAAGTGTATAAGTTTCTCGTATCGGAAGAAATGAGCGAGACTTGGTCAATCTATCAACAATGACCCAAATCGCATCTATGCCTTGAGAAACCTTAGGAAGACCCAGTAATGAAATCCATGGTAATGTGCTCCCACTTCCATTCGGAATTTCAAGTGGTTGCGATGGACCTTTTGGTACTTGATGCTCCGCTTTAACTCGTTGACAAGTTAGACACCTTGAGATAAAGCAGCGCTATCTCTCTCTTCATATTGCTCCACCAAAATGTATGATTTAATATCATGATACATTTTGGTACTCCCGAGATGGATTGCAAATGGTGTGTTGTGCGCCTCCATCATGATATTATACTTTAAATTAGGGTCGTTAGGAACACAAAGTCCGGAGTTGACTCAAGTATTCCTTCTTCATCGATTCTTGCTTCCTGTGATAGCACCTTCTTGCACTTTTTTCCTCATACGCATCGGCTCCGTGTCCGTAGCTTGCGAGCGACTTTAACTTTATCGATTAAAGTCGGTTCTACTCATATACTCGCTATCATCACATGCGTCCCTGGAGTCTTTAACTCTATCTCCATCCTTTGCAAGTCACACAAAATGGGCCTTTGCATTGACAATATCGCATCCGTACTTGCATATGATTTTCTACTTAATGCGTCAGCTACCACGTTCGCTTTTCCAGGATGGTATTGGATGGTATGATCATAATATTTCAACAGTTCAAGCCAACGTCGTTGTCGCATGTTGAGTTCCTTTTGAGTGAAGAAATATTTGAGGCTTTTATGATCCGTAAAGATCTCCACTTTCTCCCCCATACAAGTAATGCCTCCAAATTTTAAGTGCAGAAGACAACATTTGCTTAACTCTAGATCATGAGTAGGATAATTCCTCTCATATTCTTTGAGTTGTCATGAGGCATAAGCTATAACTTTTCTATGTTGCATGAGAACACATCCCAACCCTTTGCTCGAAGCATCATCAGTAGATGACAAATCCTCCGAGGCGGATGGTATTGTCGAGCAGTCTTTGAAATAAGTCTCCTCTTGAGTTCTTGAAAACTCTTCTCACATTCTTCGCTCCAACCGAACTTTGTATCTTTCCGAGTCATTTGAGTCGATGGAGTAGCGATTCGAGAAAATCTTTCCACGAATCTCCGATAATAACCAACTAAATCGAGAAAGCTACGACTTCGATCATCGATTTAGGTTGTTCCCGACTTTGAATAGCTTCAATCTTTCTTTGGGTCAAGCAGATATTCCATGACTTGATACCACGTGCCCAAGGAATGCTACTTCTTCAAGCCGTAACTCGCATTTCTTCAACTTGGCATAAAGCTTATATTCACGAAGCTTTTGGAGTGTCGACCTCAAGTGTTGCTCATGATCTTCACGGCTTTTGGAATAAATAAGGATGTCATCAATAAAGAGGCGACCACAAAGTGATCCAAATATTCCTTGAATACTCGGTTCATCATATCCATGAAGGCGGCGAGGAGCATTAGTCAATCCAAAGGACATGACTAGGAATTCATAATGCCCGTATCGAGTTCGGAAAGCCGTTTTTGGAATGTCACGGTTCTAATCTTCAATTGGTGATATCCTAACGAAGATCAATCTTTGAAAAGAATTTGGCTCCTTGCAACTAGTCAAATAGGTCATCAATACGTGGCAATGGATACTATTTTTGATGGTGACATGATTCAACTCCCGATAATCAATACAAAGTCGCATACTCCCATCTTTCTTCTTCACGAATAGAAGCAGGGAACACCCTAAGGAGAAGTACTAGGACGAATAAAGCCAATGTCTAACAATTCCTGCAGTTGGGTCTTTAACTCACGAAGTTCAATAGAGCCATTCGATATGGGGCTTTGGAAATAGGTTTTGTCTTGGGTTCAAGGTCGATACAAAATTCAATTTCACGCTACGGGGTAGGCCGGGGAAGTTCTTTGGGAATACGTTAGGTATTTTTAACAATAGAAATATCGTTCAAAGTCGGCGTATTTTTGTTTAAATCATGACATGTGCTAAGAAAGCTCGACATTCGTTTTTCAATAAGCGAATAGCTTTATGGCTTGAGATGACCGTGATTGATTTTAATGGTTTGGTCGCTTGAATTCAAGATAATAGTTTGGTTAGGAATATGAAAGCTAACAACCTTTTAAAACAATCAATTTTTGCATGATAAGTAGTTAACCAATCAATCCACAGAATCACGTCAAATGCAAGTATTTTAATGAAATAAGATCGACGTGTAATGTGAGGGTACCGATTTGAACCAAAGAAGACTTATAAGCAAAGTGGATGTAATGAAGGTTTCTCCCAGCGGAGTTTCCACGAGATAAGTCAAAGTCTAATTTCTCTTGAGTCAAATTTAATCGATGAACGCAAGTAGGAGAAATAAAAGAATGGGTAGAACCAGGTATCCAATAAAGTATAGACTTCATTAGAGTTTATGATAAGCTTACCCGTGATGATCTCATTCGGGTTCCTAGCTCTCTCTGGGAGGTCACAACAAACGCGCTCTCCTCTTACCATTTCGGGTTTTGACTTTTCGGGACGGCCTTTGGTGCCTCCATCCTAATTGAATTTGTCTCTTGATAAACGACAAAAATCGAGCTAAGTGACCTTCTCTTCCACAATTATAACACATGTTTTGATGGCGCATGGCGCAGTTTGATGATGTGTCCCTCTCTCCGCATTTGAAGCATATGATAGGTGGTCTTTCTCCTTCCTTAACAACGGGTGCTGGTGCTGACGTCTTTCCATCATTGTTGAATCTTCTTTTCTTGAAATGTCCATTGTTATTATTTTGGCCCTGATTACCACCGATGTGGTTACCATATCTGGCCTGTTGATTCCCTCCACGCTTGTTGTCACCGCTTTGATGACTACTCTCACTGGTATTATAATTTTGCATTTGCTCTCTCTTTTTAGTTGCGTTGACTCATTATCGCGCTCCACTAAGCGAGCCCTATTTACAACATCTGAATACAAACACAGTTTATGAGAAATAAGATGTTGGCGATATCTCGACTTCAAACCTCTTAAAAACATTCGCGCCATTCTCTCTTCATTATCCACAGTGGGACGAAAACCGTGATAACTCGCAAATTTTGCCTCGTATTGCGACACGGCCATATTGTTTTGTTCCAACTTGATAAACTCCACCTCTTTTCATGTGGCGAATACTTTCGGGAAAGTATTTGTCGTTGAACGACTCTGGAACTTCTCCCAAGATATCTTGAGACTGACGAAGTTGAGTACGTTTTACCGATTCCCACCAATAAATCGCCTCTCCGCGCAACATAAAGGCGACAAAGGGAACCTTTTGCTCCTTGGAGCATCCCAAGACATCAAATATCTTGGTAATCTGCTTTATCCATGCTTCCGCCAGAAGTAGTTTTGGCTCTCCCTTAAACTCTGGTGGTCCCAGCTCCTTGAATTGTTTAGCGGTGACCGCCCGAGAGTTTTCCGTGTTTCACACCTACGTTTTGGACAGAGTCGCCTCTACTTTCTTTGTTGCATGAATTTCATAAAGCCTCCGAACATTTGATCATTCATCATTTAGTCGGTGTTGTTGTTTGCATGAGGAATGTCGCCTTCGATGCACATTATCCCGATTATTGATATGTGGTGAATCAACGATCGCTGTGTGCTCCATTGTTATTCTCAACATTCTCGGATGTCATTTTTGAGATCATCGCCACAAAACAAAAGGTTAATTGACATGTAACATATTATCCTATATTTAACAGACCAATAAAATAGCACATAAAATTAGGTAGGTCATACTAGCGAAGGTATTCCCCTCTCTCCCTCCTAGTACTATTCTCACATCTTAGCCAGGATCATATCCCTAAGCTCGATACCAACCGTGACGCCCCAAAATTAGGTATACATCACCCATCTTGGGTAGTCGGATACATGGTATGTAATTTAAATCAACTTACTAATATAAATCATATGTATAATACTACATAAATCGTGAGTTTGAATACAAATATTGTCTACTAGATATTATACAAACTCAAAAGGAGTCCTCATTACAATTATTATCACACTATTTCACATAATAGTGAGGACTACTAATGCTATCCTCTGAACCATTACTCCATTCCCCGACTCGTCCCAGCTATATTCTCATTTCCTGAAGAGAACAGTGAAAGAAAGGGTGAGCTCAACTAGCTCAGTAAGAAATATTATGACTAAGATAATGCGAATAAATTATCATTAGCTCACAAAATGATGTTAAACCGATAAAATATAATGAACATCAAGTTTAACTACAATGGAACCAAAGAATCCATTAAAAGAGTCAAGTAGAAAATAAAATCTACTATCTTTTATGATTTAAAAGGTTTTCATCATCTTTGTTATATTTGAGACTCAACTTTAATAAATATTCCACATCATCGAATCACCCCTGCACTACGGCCAAGGATATTCTTTAGTATCACGACCACAATTATTCATGACTACGGGCCAAGAATATTTGTGTATTCATTAATGGTCATGATCATGCCAACAACTGTCCATCAATGCACTACAGGCCACCGAGGATTTTTACCACATCATTTGTAACATTACGGTCATGATTACACCGAATAATCTCTCGGTCATAATCATACCAAGTCCATCTATGCACCATGAGCCACGTAGATGACTTTCAAAAAAATATAAATATGAGGATGATGACAATGATATAAGAACTCAATAAAACAAGTTCAAGAATTAATTTATCCAGAACCAATAACATCCAAATATCAATATGATCATTGCTTTGTAGAGTAAATTTCAAGAATATCGAGAAGAATATTTCCATGAAAGGATCTTTGGATGAAGCGCAAATATCAAGGATATTCCACTAATTTCATGGAGTATAGAAGTCAAAGTTTTAACCAACTGGGTATAATAAAGAATGGAATAACAAAAGAAATCACCATGCACGCGATAGATCAAGACAGCAAAAGTTATTCCAATGAGAATAATAAATAACGGAACCGAATAAAGAAAGCGCATGCGCAGACATGTTATTCCAATGTAATAATAAAGAATGGAACTGTGTGCGGCGTAAAACATGCATGCATGGATATTCAATGTAATAATAAAGAATGGAACCAGTCGGCATAAAACACATGCACAGGATGTTCCAATGTAATAATAATAAAGAGCGAAACCAAGTCCAGGTAAAAACACATGCATGAGGATGTTCCGATAGAATAATAATAAAGATGAACCCGAGTTTGGTGTAAAAACACATGACGAGGATGTTCCAAATGAGAATAATAGAAGAATGTCACCAAGTATAGGGTAAACCACGATACAAAGTTATTCCAAATGAATAATAAGCAATGGAATAACAACGAGTTCTCTTCATGAATAAGAAAGAATAACACCCCTTACTTTAGTAGGAGATTGAATCTGCGATAGTGTAATAATGAGAATACTCTTCTTCTTCTCTCTTATTCTCTCTATACTTTCTCTCTCTATAGCTTGAATGAATTCGTGAAAATAATGAAGCACTAGGCCTCTATTTATAGAAGATTTCTAGCTTAGCACCGCCATGTGAAAAGGCAAGTGGTGGCTTATTAATTGATGATGAAAAGAAAAGTGGTTTGACGCCTGTAATGTGAAACGACAAGTGGTTCGACGCCTGTAATGTGAAACGACAAGTGGTTTGACGTCTGGTAAAGGTAATTACTATTGATGAAGGTAATTACTATTCACAAAGGTAATTACTATTGACGAAGGTAATTACTATTGACGAAGGTAATTACTATTGACGAAGAGACTCTTAGATGATGACATATGGGCCCCCCATAAAATAATCAAACTTACCACAAACGTCTCATAACAGACTCTTTATATACATCAAGGATTGAATAAATATTACCACAAATCATTTTATTTTTAATCACACATATTTAATCAATCAACAATTATTAATCATTTATAACTTGTCGTCTCAATTATTGATTTAATACTATAACATATTATACAGACGATACTGTGACAATAATTGAATCAATAATATAAGAGATATGATGCAGCAATTACTGTAACAATAATTGAGCATAGCTGAGTGACTTCTCACGTAAGCATCAATAAACAATATCGTGTGCTACTATGGAACTACGGCAGACATCGTACTTTTACTACTAAGGGTAGTTCAACGGTTTTAACGGTAACACCTCTTCCGTTATTTTTATAAAAGATAATTTTGTCGTTTTTCTAACTACGACAATACTTCCGTTGTGGGGTCCACCAATGATTGAGCCGTCGTACGAATATTCCCCGACAAAAAGAATATTCCCCGACCAAACGAATATTTTATAACAACTTGCTTACTTTGTAAAATTTATAAATATTACCCACAACTATAACATTATATCAAATTTATTCCATAATATTCAAAAATAATAATTATAGAAAATTCATCTTTATTTATAAAAGTTGGGGTCTTACAAGTAAAGTGAATCAAATGGGTTGGGTGTTATTTCACACCGAGCTCGAACAAAATAGAATATACCTTGCCACACAGTAAGTCAAATAATGCCACACAGTGCAAATCACATAATGCCACACAGTGAAAAGTCACACACATTGGACCGCGAATCCAACGCATAAAATCGGAAGGCGTGTTTGGCACAAACATCACCAATCCGCATAATGTAACGTATCAGAAAATTAGGAATCGACCCATACGCCTCCCACAACACAAAACACCAAATGGCCAACTCCCACCGAGCACAAAAGCGGAGACGCAGGTGGACTGATCACACCCGCCACGGAAGGTGTCATGCCTCGGTGTTAAGAGGACATGCTGTGGTACCCCCACAAGTGGTTATAGCTGAGGTATACCCTACGGTATTCTAACAAAATATAATGTCACAAACACATGCGATACAACGAAGGGGTTCTAACATATACATGTTAAAGCGAAACGAAATATCAACACAAAGTCTCCAAAAAATATTAACATGTACTTTCTACAAATATTGAAATAAATATTAACCATGACATACTAGACCAAAGAGTACAAATACTAGTTTCAAATACCAATGTCAAAATGAAACATTCTCACGAATTTAAGAAGGAACAATTATGAGAGGAAAACTAAATTTCAAACGATAAATGAAACGAACAAATCAAAAACAAGAAGAATCTCATTTGAAAAGAGTACGGAACTGCACACGGATTAAGCAATGTAATACCCAAAATTTAAATTCCAAATTTGTCTCGTTATATTCCTCCGTCTCAGAACTAATTACACAAATTAATAAAATAAATTAATAAACTACGCATTACATTACTAATTACTAATTATATTTTATTTTATTTTTATTTTATTTTTTTATTATTATTTTTTAAACTCATACAATTATTATTATAAAATAATATAAACCAACTATACACACTGCCTTCCGTTTCTTTCAATTTATAAATAGCCTAAATTTTTATATTGTTTATGAGTACAGTACATAACAATTATATACTTATTAATTAATTACAAATCTAAAAGTACATAATTTGTATAAAACATTAATCTATTCATTGCATAAAGGTTCCCTATATACTCCCTTGAATTCATAAAATATTTAAACCCATGATGTGTACTGATCATCTATGCCAAATAAAAAAAACTATTATATATGTACTGGAAATCACAAGTCACTTGCCTGATAAAGAATAAATTTGTTCCTTCTCTCGCAAAGACAAAAATTACAACTTTTTTTTTTTTCGTACTTTTTTTTTTTTTTCTCGATCCGTATCACATGTATGCTTAGGTTTTAGTATTTATTTATTATTATTTATCTTATTAATTCTCTTAATTATAATAAAATTAATATTACCCACATTTAATTAAATTAAACCCAAATAAATTTTAAGGCCCAAATTGTACTAAATTACTTTACTAATCCCTATTAATATTTATTAGCCCACACAAATAAAATAACTAGTTTGACCCAAAATAAATGACAAAGTCCAATTAATATGTTTTAAAACAAAATATTTTTTTTTTTTATTATTCAATATTTTGTTTTTGGGTAGTACATCACCTACCCCTTAAAAAGGATTCCGTCCTCGGAATCAAAAGAATAGAATGCACCTAATTTTCAAAGAGATAAGGATATTCCGCTCGAATAGACTCCTCCATCTCCCAAGTGGCTTCCTGTTCTGAATGATTTTTCCACAAAACCTTGACAAACGGAATAGTCTTCCTCCTCATAATCCTTTCTTGACGATCCAAAATCGCCTCAGCTTGCTCCTCACAAGTAAGATCCTCCCGAATCTTATCGAACGGATATTGCATCACATGCAACGGATGATAATGATAACTCCTTAACACCGACACATGGAACACATTATGCACGTGAGCTAGTTGCGGAGGCAAAGCTAACCGATACGCAACTTCACTAACCCTTTCCAAAATCTCAAATGGACCGATATAGCGTGGACTAAGCTTCCCTTTTAACCCAAATTGACGAATGCCCTTCCAAGGAGAAACTTTTAGAAACACGTGCTCACCAGGTTCAAATTCTAAAGTCCTCTTATGCTTATCAACATAACACTTCTGCCGTGATCGAGACGACTTCAATTTCTCTTTAGCCACCGCTACCTTCTCCGTAGTGATTTGGACTAACTCAGGCCCTTCTATGGCCCTTTCGCCAACCTCATCCCAACAAGTTGGTGCCCGACATTTCCTACCATACAATGCCTCAAATGGGGCCATTCCAATACTTGCATGCCAACTGTTGTTGTAAGCAAACTTAATCATCTCAATTACCCGACCATTCAAATGCACAAGATCTCAACATGTCCTCTAATGACTGAATAGTCCGCTCGGATTGCCCATCGGCCATGGATGGAAAGAAATCATCAAGTCGAGCCGAAAGTGCCCCAAGCTCGTTGAAACCCTTTCCAAAACCTTGAAGTAAACCGTGGGTCCCGATCTGAAACAATGGACACCGGAGTACCATTAAGTCTAACAATCTCTTGCTGAAAGATTTGTGCCAACCTATCCACCGAGTAACCCTCACGGATAGCCAAAAAGTATGCCGATTTGGTCAATGGGTCCACCACTACCCATATGGCATCATTCTTCCCGAAAGTCTTGAAAAAACGGTCAAATACAAAATCCATCGTGATATCCTCCCACTTCCACTTTGGAATGTCTAACTGCTGCAAAACAAACCACTAGCTCGTTGATGTTCTATCTTCACTTGTTGACAAGTGAGGCACTTCCCAACATATTATTCGGCCCGTCTCGCTTCATCCCATTCCACCAAATATTCTTCTTCAAATCTCTATACATCTTCGTAGAACCTGGATGAATTGAAAATGGCGAACTATGAGCCTCAGCCAGCACAGCCTCTCGAATGATTGGATCTGATGGTACACACAACCGCTTACCCAACCAAATCACACCATGGTCATCAATACAAAACTCGGACTGCTTGCCCTCCTTTAAATTCTGCGTCATACTCCACAACTCCCCATCTTCCTTTTGAGCTTCTTTGACCCGCAAGATAAGAGAGGGCTCCACTCTCATACCCTCCAAATGCCCAACTGAACCTCGTACATACAACTCCAACTCGATCCGCTCCATATCTGAAATAAGCTGAGGTTGCGTAATAAGGGCAGCTACACTCCCTGAACTCTTCCGGCTAAGAGCATCTGCAACCACATTTGCCTTCCCCGTGATATCTTTGAATCCTAGCATCATAATCTTTTAGAAGCTCCAACCAACGCCTCGCCTCATATTGAGCTCCTTCGAGTGAAAATGTATTTAAGACTTTTGTGATCGGTGAAGATATCACAAGTCTCTCCATACAAATAATGCCTCCAAATCTTTAAGGCAAAGATCACCACCGCTAACTCCAAATCATGTGTGGGGTAATTCACCTCGTAAGGTTTAAGTCGCCTAGAAGCATAAGCAATCACCTTACCGTGTTGCATCAAAACACACCCCAAGCCCTTCTTAGAAGCATCACTATCGTCGATAGCCTTCATCCCCCGACGCAAGAATGCAAGTATAGAAAGCGACACAAGTTGTTTCTTCAACTCCTCGAAACTCTTCTCCCGCTCTTCATTCCACATAAACTTCACGCCCTTTCTCATCAACTGAGTCAATGGTAAGGCAAGCAAGGAAAACCCTTCCACAAATCGCCTATAGTACCCTGCCAAACCCAAGAAACTCCTAATCTCTGTCACTGTAGTAGGTCTCGACCATTTGGTGATAACCTCAACCTTCGCAGGATCCACCTTAATGCCTTCAGCAGAAATAATGTGGCCCAAAAATGCAACCTGCTCCAACCAGAACTCGCATTTAGAGAATTTAGCATACAACTTCTCTTTCTGCAAAATCCCCAACACTGTACAAAGATGCTCCTCATGCTCTTCCTTAGAGTTGGAGTAAACCAAAATGTCATCAATAAAGACAATGACAAATTGGTCCAGGTACTCCCTGAACACCCGATTCATCAAATCCATAAACACCGTCGGGGCGTTAGTCACACCGAATGGCATCACCAGAAACTCATAATGCCCATATCGAGTACGAAAAGCCGTCTTAGGGATATCCTCATCCCTCACCCTCAACTGATGATAGCCCGACCGCAAGTCTATCTTTGAAAAATACTTCGCCCCCTGAAGTTGGTCAAACAAGTCATCAATCCTCGGCAATGGATACCGATTCTTGATGGTGATCTTGTTCAACTCTCTGTAGTCTATACACAGCCTCATAGACCCATCCTCCTTCTTCACAAACAAGACTGGAGCACCCCACGGTGAAACACTCGGGCGAATTACACCACAATCTAACAGTTACTGCAACTGCTCCTTTAACTCCTACAACTCCAACGGTGGCATCCGATACGGCACCTTAGAAATAGGCTCCGCACCAGGAACAAGCTCAATAGTAAATTCCACTTCCCGCTGCAGTGGCAACCCTGACAACTCCTCAGGAAACACATCAGAAAAGTCACGGACAATTGAAACATCCTCAATACAAGACTCACCCTTAGAGGTATCTTTCACAAACGCCAAATACCCATCACAACCCTTTGCCACCAACTTTTCAGCCTTCAAAGCTGAAATTAACTTCACCACTCTACTCTATTTGAGAACCACGATACATACTAATTCGGAGACTTCACATCTCCAAATATAACCTTCTTCACCTGACAATCGATGGTGGCCTGGTGCTTATCCAACCAATCCATCCCAAGAATAACATCAAAATCATACATACTCATCGGAAGAAGATTAACCCTACAAATCCTATCCCTAAAACTGATCGGACACCCTCGATACAAATTAAAAATAACAACTGAAGTCCCCATCGGGGTAGCAATAGACATAACAGGATCTAAAGACTGAGATGACACACCCAGGTGCAGAATAAAAGACTGAGCAACAACGGAATGAGTAGAACCCGTATCAAACAAAATAGAAGCCTCAAGATTTCCAACTAAAAGAGTGCCAGAAACAATACCTGGTGCACCTGCCGCCTGGTTATATGTCAAGGTAAACACTCGACCTCCCTGACGCTGACCTCCATTGCTACCACTATCACCACCTCCACCATTACCACGTGGACCAGTACAATCCCTAGCAATATGACCCATCTGTCCACACAAGAAGCATGCACCGGTGAGTCTGTGGCACTGCCTCCCTAGATGATTAGCCCCACAAGTAGCACAGGGAGCTATAGGAATGAGATTTGGGTTACCCCTACTAGCTGGTCCTGGATAACGACCCTGATTTTGCCCCTGCGGACGATTATTCCCCGCCGACGATTTACATCCATACCAAGGTAGTGAAGCGACGATTTTGCCCTCGCCGAGGCATTTCTTTGATAACCCCATTCGAATCTCGCCACGCCATCGCCCTCGCCGCCACCATGATTCTGTTCAATCTGCCACCTTGACTTCTCCCATGCTGAACTGAAGCTTGACCCTTTGGTCATCTCTGTCCCTCTTTCGACTCCCCTCCGGTTTAGAAGACCGAAAGTCCTGTCGCTCCATCTCAATATTTTTGGCCGCATTGGCCACTGTTGACACGTCTGGAAACTTGTTGTTAATAAGATGCTGGTGATACCTATAATGAATCCGCCACTTGAACTTCTCCGCCTGTTCCCCTGCAGTCCCTGCTGAGGTTCCCGCAAATCCTGCCAACCTAGTAAACCTCGTCATGAAGTCCGTGATGGACTCATCATCTTTCTGTCGAATGGACAGATAGTCCCTAGCATTGGCCTCTTTATCAGCAGCTGGGAAGTACTGCTGATAGAAGACCTCACAAAACTCCGCCCAACTAAGTGTCTCAACATAGCCATCACCCTTTGTCGTTTTCAATGCTTTCCACCACCTCTGTGCATCCCTTCCGACATAAATCGCAAGCAATACTCTCGATTATCCGAAAGCACCCCAATACATCAAAAATCTTTCTAGGTGAGCAATCCAATTCTCCGCATCAATTGGAGTTGGAGCTGAAGTGAAGGACTGTGGTTTCTGCTTCTGAAACCTTTCCAACCACACGTACATTGAAACCCCCACGACCATGACCATCTCGCATTCCCTTCCTCAACGTTCATTCATGGACCATTATTTCCGGGTTCTCACCTTTCAGAATTTACGGTGGCAATTGCTTTGCATTACTCGTATTCACCCGTGCCACTAACCGAGGTAAAGCACGGTTCATCGTATCGATTCACCAAGGTAGCCAATTGAGCATTAATCGATCATTAGGTTGTTCATTGACCGACCTTCACCTCTTCCCCTATTGTTACCTCGCCTCCCCAAGAATTTCTAGTTGATCTTCGAGCCATCTAAGAAAGAGATCACGAATATAAACAAAGCAGATTAGAGACAAATTTGAATATAGGCGATATGATAATCGAACGGAAAATCAAGCGAACAAAAACCTAACCCATAAGTCTACCCATAACTCATGTGTCAAACCTAAATAGGTTTTCTACAAGAAAGAACCTAAGCTCTGATACCAACTCTGTAACACCCCCTTTCCAAAATAGAAAGAGAGGTTACTCAAAACATAACAACACTGATGAATTTAATAACAAGGCTCAAAGCCACAAAAGATTAGTCTTAATAACTGATAAATACCACAAGTCAACCATAATAATTCTTAAACTGTCTCAACCACAAGCTAAAATAATTATTACAATTCCAAGTGAACTAACACATCAAGTCTAAACATAATATTTCTAAATCATTGGAATGAATGGAGCTCTCATCACACTTGCCCTTGATTCCCCTGATTACCTGCCAGAAGAAAAACACAGCATGAACCAAATGCCCAGTACGGATATAGAATACAAATAATGAACCAAAATAATTAATTCAATTAAATGAAATGAAACGAAACGAACTAAACTAACACAACAAAATAGTAGGCTGAATCAAATGGCTAGTGTTATTTCATACCGAGCTCAGAACAAAATAGAATATACCTTGCCACACAGGCAAGTAAAATAATGCCACGCAGGCAAATCACATAATGCCACACAGGCAAGTCACACACATTGGACCGCGAATCCAATGCATGTAAAATTGGAAGGCGTGTTTAGAACAAACATCACCAATCCGCATAATGTAGCGTAAGCAGAAAACTAGGAATTCCACCCATACGCCTCCCACAACAAAACACCAAATGGCCAACTCCCACCGGAGCACAAAACGGAGACGCTGTGGACTGATCACACCACCACGGAAGGTGTCATGCCTCGGTGCCAAGAGGACATGCCTGTGGTACCCCCACAAGTGGTTATAGCTCAGGTATACCCTACGGTATTCTAACAAAATATAATGTCATAACACATGCGACACAACGAAGGGGTTCTAATATGTATATGTTAAACTGAAACGAAATATCAACACAAAGTCTCCAAAAATATTAACATGTACTTTCTATAAATATTGAAATAAATATTAACCATGACATACTAGACCAAAGAGTACAAATACTAGTTTCAAATACCAATGTCAAAATGAAACATTCTCACGAATTTAAGAAGGAACAATTATGAGAGGCAAAACTAAATTTCGAAACGTATAACGAAACGAACAAATCAAAAACAGAAGAATCTCCCTGAAAGAGTACGGAATCCGTACCTGGATTAAGCAATGTAATACCCAAAATTTAAATTCCAAATTTGTCTCGTTATATTCCCTCCGTCCGAACTAATTACACAAATTAATAAAATAAATTAATAAACTATGCATTACATTACTAATTACTAACGTATATTTTATTTTATTTTTATTTTATTTTTATTATTTTTTTTTAAACTCATACAATTATTATTATAAAATAATATAAACCAACTATACACACTGCCTTCCGTTTCTTTCAATTTATAAATAGCCTAAATTTTCATATTGTTTATGAGTACAGTACATAACAATTATACATACTTATTAATTAATTACAAATCTAAAAGTACATAATTTGTATAAAACATTAATCTATTCATTGCATAAAGGTTCCTATATACTCCCTTGAATTCATAAAATATTTAAACCGTGACGTGTCTTCGATCATCTATGCCAAATAAAAAAACTATTATATATGTACTGGAAATCACAAGTCACTTGCCTGATAAAGAATAAATTTGTTCCTTCTCTCGCAGCACAGCCACAACTTCTTTTCTTTTCAGCGGCTTCTTTTTCTTTCTGATCCGTATCACATGTATGCTTAGGTTTTAGTATTTATTTATTATTATTTATCTTATTAATTCTCTTAATTATAATAAAATTAATATTACCCACATTTAATTAAATTAAACCCAAATAAATTTTAAGGCCCAAATTGTACTAAATTACTTTACTAATCCCTATTAATATTTATTAGCCCACACAAATAAAATAACTAGTTTGACCCAAAATAAATGACAAAGTCCAATTAATATGTTTTAAAACAAAATAATTTTTTTTTATTATGCAATATTTTTGTTTTTTGGGTATTACAAATGTAGTATGATAAAATCACCAAATGACGGAATCCTCAAACGGACTGTAAATGCAGTGCGGTATCATGACGTCATAAAAGGATTTTTGAGGTTTCTTTAAGATATGAAAGTGTATATATATATATATATATATATATATATGTTTGTGTGTGTGTATGTATATTTCGATTGATGTTCGAATTGTTGTAGAAGTCTATGCTATTTGATTCAGCTAGACGATTATTGAAAGATGTTCATGAAATTCAAGCGTTTATTAAAAAGTTATGCCAAACCAAATTGTTTTAGTGCGGATTTAGCTGAGGTGAACAACCCTATAAGGGGACATGTTTTCGGGGACAACGAGCGTAACGCATATAGTCATTACAAAACACTATGTTGCGGCCCAACGTAGTGGTACAATAGGCTGGCCACCTAGTATACGTGTGGAGGGTGTTTTCAGTCTTTGTGATTGATAAACACTCTAGTTTGCAGTGTGAAGGATTGAGTTGAAGCACTAGTAAACCGAGAATAGAGTTCACGGTCTTGTGACCCCTCAGCATGATTTGGAATCTTTAAAATTATAAAATTCTTATTCATATCGCTTCCCAATTATTGAGCAATTGTGGAAGATTCTTATTATTCTGAAAGGTGAAAGTGGAAAGGATGAGAAAATTAAGCAAAACATAATAATTTCAAGAAAGAATTGAGACTCCAGAAAAAAGAGAAATGTGAAACTCTTAGAAGAGGAAGAGGTCAGGAATATGATGATCTTAGAAAGATCCTTAGAGAAAGAATTTGGTTGTAGAACCTAATGAATGAATAAAGTATTAACGTAAAATCTATTTTGATAGATTGAATGAATAAGATTAACAGATAAAATTTTGAGGACGAAATTCTTAGAAGAATGGGTGAATGTAATATCCCGAGTGTTTATGATAACGATCCTTAGCAAAGGAAATGAATGAGTTAAAGAGTATATAATATTCAAAATATAATTGAGTTCAAATGAAAGTTATGAAATAAAACCTAGAATTTGTTGAAGTAATGAATGTAGTAGGAAATATAAAATCTATATTAAGGTAATGTGTTGAAGATATTCAATGATAAATTTTTGAAAAGAGATTTGGTGAAAACCGAGTAAAGGAGGTTTCTTTGATTCCGAGGACGGAATCCTTAGAAGGAGGGAAGGATGTGGCAACCCGAATTTTCACAAGTTATTAAAATAAGAATTTAATAATTGAAATTCTTATTACGATATGATTAATGTAACAATCCAGAATTTTAATTGTAATTATAAATATTTATTGAATTATATAAATATTTAATGGATGTATTTATTGTTGAATAAATATTTGTTTAATTTGATTTGATTTGATTTGGTTAATTATTTGTTTAATAAATAATTAATGGGTTAAGGAAATTAATTGTTTTGAGATAATATTCTAATTTAATTTAATATTTAAGTTAGAGAGTTTATAATGATTAAATGATTTATTCAATAAATTATTATTAGAATTAATTAAATTAAGTATGAAAACTTAATTAAATAAAGTGTGATAAATAACTATATTATAAAGGAGTTATTAAAATAAATTAAAGGAGTTTAAGTTAGTTTTATCCAAACAAGGCTTAAAACTATTAGGTGTTTAATTTTAAAAGGGTTTTGGCAAACGGAGCCTTATGGCTTTTGGATTTCTTTTGAATTTTGAATTATAACAAAATAAATAAATAAATAAATAAAATATAAATATAATATATATATTATTTTGGTAACTGATAATTTATTAGTATATTAAGTATAGCGTTGGTTTAGACGTTTTATAAATCGTACGTTGTTTGTGTTTTTATTTTACGTATAGTGTAATTGGTTTAAGTCTAAGAAAAGAATAGACCTACAATTTTTGTTCTTTAAGGGTTTCAATTTGAGGTCTTTAGGAAGGGTCAAAATGGTCATTTGTAGGACTGTTGTGTTTTCGGGGACAATCGGAGGGCCTCGGGCATGCACGTATGCAAGTGTAGTGCTCTTGACGATAAAAGATGTTGTTCTAAGTTATAGAACATGAATATTATGAAATATAATGATGCCTAACATTAACAAATGATGTATTAGATAAGTTGTATAAGCATACTAAGCACACACAAGAGAGACAAATCAAAGTGTGGCGAATTAATGAACGTCGAAAACGCCGTGCAAGTGTAAATAAACTTAAAAAGTGTTTCAATTCAATTGAAATGAATATTATAAGATATGGAATGGATTTAATATAAAACCAATAAGTAGTCCTAGCAAGACTTAAGCACTTGAATGAACTTCGAATATGAAATATAGTGAGTTATAAGTCTAAAGTTAACACAATCAAATTGAACATTGTGTATTGATTAATAGGAAGGGTTATAGGATGTAGATTAAAGTTTACATTACAACTACTATGCATTGCTATGTGACTAATAGTTAATGTGAATGATTATATAATTGTGTAGGGCACGTGAAGTGCAGAGATAAGTAAGTCGTTAAACTGTTATTGGTAAACAACGATCAAGGCAAGTCTTTCAGTTCCTATTTGCTATGTGAATTTGATTGTTTTAAATCTTTATTGCAAAGAACATGATGTGTTATATATATATTGAATGTATGAAATGTTAAAGTCAATTTATGACTACGTTGTTTGACTAAAGCATGTTGATTGAGTAAGGAACTCAATCTTTATAATTGTTATATGAATTGTAGCATGTATGTTATGTTAGTCCGATGTTTATGAGATATGTGTTGAGCATGTTATTATGTGCTACGTGATGCATGAAAACTGTTAGATTTTGCTGGGCTGTCGAGCTCAACCTTG
Organism: Panax quinquefolius; assembly: GCA_020205615.1. Classification (NCBI taxonomy): domain Eukaryota; kingdom Viridiplantae; phylum Streptophyta; class Magnoliopsida; order Apiales; family Araliaceae; genus Panax; species Panax quinquefolius. The sequence continues at coordinate 63,449 of JAINUW010000351.1, forward strand.
CAAATAACCACTTTTGCAGGTTAAAGATTTAAGGTAAGGATATGTGCTACGTGAATTATAGAGATCCATATTCATGAAGATTGCTTATGTTTTATAGGAAATGTATTTAATATTTTGAAGGTAACATGTTGTTGAATTGTAAGTTGAGTTATCCGGTGTATATGGATACATATTTATGATGTAAGACTTTGTATAGTTATTTTGTTGTAATGATTCACGATATAAATTTGAATCAAAGAGATATAATGTAAAGGTTGCGATTTAGGGCAATAAAGAAGGAAATGTATAAAAGTTTTAATTATTCTGCAAATTTCAATGGTTGTATTACCGTTTAGTGATGTAAAATTAGAGGTTGATTGTATTATTAACGACCGAAGTCGAGAATTAAATTGTATGAATTTTGGGGTCGTTACAGTCACCACAAGGCAAGTATTAAGTATTTAAGATGCTAATTTATCACATTTGATGCTTATAAAGAAAATTGAACAATATTATTTTGTTATGTCACCACAAGGACAATATTTTTCTTTCTTGAATATATGAAAGTGCTAGGTTGGACTTAACTTAGAAAATTTTGATTCGGATGTGCCACCACTTGGTCAAAAATAATCCAAGAGGCAAAACATAAGGAGTTACATGATGATATAATTGACAAGGAGTTGTTTACCTATTTATTTATATATAGTTTGTTGTGTCACCACAAGGCTATATATATATTTGAAATGGGATCCTTATTCTCACTAGTAAAAACTTTAATTAGATTTTGCGGAACTATATAGATGAGGGTAATATAGTTTGAAGAAAATAATGGGAGATACTGATTTAAAATAATACCTAATTTATTTTGGTAATTAATTAAATAAATGTTTGCTAAAATATTGTCTTTTTAGATGCAAAATTTGAAAATGTCACATTAACTAATTTCACTATGTAGCATACTTGATGCTCACAAACTAACCGGACCGAATTACACGGACTTGTTAAGGAATCTGAGAACTGTTCTCACTACTGAAAAGATTTTGTATGTCCTAAATTCGCCTATACCTGCAAATGTTGCAGAGACAGCCTCTGAGGAAGAGATTGATACTTTTAAAAAGTGGCAAGATGATGCATCTGTGTCTCAATATATCATGCTCACATCCATGAGTAACGAGCTTCAATGTCAGCATGAAACCATGGATGCTCCTACTATGTTACTGCACCTGCAAGTGCTATATGATGAGCAAAGTAGGACAGCTAGATATAAAATATCTAAGGAGCTTTTCCAATCTCAGATGACCTAGGGTATGTGATGAATGAGTTGTTTGAGTTGTGATTCTGGGGACAGAATCCTTATAAGGAGGGAAAGATGTAATAATTCAGAATTTTATTTGTAATTATAAATATCTATTGAATTAAATAAATATTTTAATTTATGTGTTTTAATTTATGTGTTTCTTGTTAAATAAATAATTTATGAGTTGAAGGAATTAACTTCATTAAGGTAATATGTTAATTAAGTTGATAATTGGTAATTTGGTATTTTGACGTTAATTAAAATAAAAGGGTGATGAATTTATTATTATGAGATAATATTCTAATTTAATTTAATAATTAAATTAGAGAGTTGATAAAGATTAAAGGAATTGCTATAATGTTGTTTTAATTTAATTTAGTAATTAAAGAAATGTATTAATTTATTGAATAAAATTATAATGAAAATTATAATTTTGTTGTATTAGGTTATGTGGCAAATTAATTTAATAAGTTGTTGTTAGTTTTAATTTAATTAAATTTGAATATGGGAATTTATTTAAATAAAGTGTGACAATAAACTATATTATAAATGAGTTATGAAAATAAATTAAAAGAGTTTTAATTTGGTTTTACCAAACAAAGCCTTAGAGCTTTTAAAATTCTTATTTTAATCTTGTTTTGCCAAACCGCTTAAGGAATAATTAAGTCATTATTTTAATTGATTTATTCCAAACAAGGCCTTATGACTTTTAAATTTAAAATAAAAATAACTGATATGTTTTTAGTAGCCTTATTATTATACGTCAGTTTTATTTTTACGTTAGTGTCTGTTTTAGTTTTACGTTAAGTGTTGGCTTAAGCCTAAGAGAGAACAGAAGAAAACAGAGAGAAAAAGAAGAGAGAAAAGAGAGAGTTCTAGAGAAAGTTTGAAGGAGAAATTTGTGAGAAGAAGTTTTTCAAGAACAAGGAGTAGTAATCAAAAGTTCTGTAATCATCTTCTAGCAAATGTATAATCTTATCTTTTAAGTTTTTGTTTTATGTTGTCAAAAGTTCTCTGTGATTGACGTTTTATGAATAATTGTGGAAATTAAGAGTTATTATGTGTTAGTAGATGATTATAAACTGTTTATATCATTCATTCATGGTTTAGAGTAATTAATTTCATGAAATTATGTTAGTAATGAAGAAATTGAATTACAGTGATATATATGTGATATGGCTTACTTCAAAAGTAAAATTGATGTTCAATTCATGTAATAAACTAGTAATTGTTGGTTGATTGTGAAAATGCATGAAGAAACGAAAACATTATGAGTTAAAAGAATGATTTTGGTTGTAAAACGAATTCGCAGTGAGGAATTTTGCTATAAATGTCAAAAGAAGAAGAAATAATAGAAATAGTGAAATTAAAGGTTGTAATTTTGATGTTTATGATGTTTATGTGTTAGAAACATTAGTTTATGTTTATGTAAACATATTACAACTTGGGTAAGTTGGAATGGTCATTAGAAATAGGTTTTTAGGCCTAATTTGGCTTTCTGCAGTGTTCATTCGCGAACTGCAGAAGCTAATACTAGGTACCCCCGCCCCGGCAGGGATGGGGTAGGCTAACTTACAAATGTTAAGAAAATCTGACCGGACATGTTTTACTAAAATGGGCATAACGTTTTCATACGAACTCCGATTGATGCGATTCAAGATGATCCAGAACGAGGACGAGTAGACCTACAACGTTTGTGCTTTAAGTTGTTCAATTTGATGTTGTTATTAGGGGCATCGGGATGCACAAATGCTAGTGCAGTCCTTTATGTGTTATTATAACCTAATCTAAAGAGCATGGTAACATGTTGAACATGTAATAGGATGTTATATCAATTTGTTAATGTGTGTATGGTGCAATGGCATGATAATTTAATTAGTTGTAATAGAGCTAAAATATGATGCTCATGAAAAGATGTGATGTTGTTTAAAATTAAACTTAGTTAGTGAGCTATACTAAAAGTGGGAACTAAACTCATGAAGTTAATATTAGTGTAACGAATGAGTATTATCAATACATATGGTATGTGTAGGACTTGTGGTGAACGTGAGTAGTGATTATTTAACCTACGCACGAGGCAAGTTCTCTAACTGTACTTTTACGATTGTGAAAGTGCTTAAACCTTATTGATACATTGAGCAAGTTCCTAACATTTCTTATATATATCTATTCTAACTTGATTATGTTCATGCAAACTCTTCAACCAAACTCTTACTTTGAGAAGGGTTCCTATCATTATTTTGTTTCTTATTATGCAAGTTCTTAAATTCTGTTATTCTTATGTTGAGCAAGTTTTATTCCTCAACTTGTTATTAATCATGCACGTTCATTAACTCACTTCTTTTATTGAGTAAGATTATATCCTTAGCTTATTGTTGTTCAAGAAAGGTTTGTTATAATATTCCATGCATATGCTTTCTAGTTCATTTCTAAAGCATGATTTCGATGTATAATGTTGATTTCGTTTATGAATCACTATTATTTCATAGCACACTGTTATTACACTTGTGATTCAACTAATCCTTAGTTGATGTTCGTTGAACTCTAAATTACCTTTGAAGCTTATCCAAACCAAACTTACTTTGGTGCGGACTTGTATTCTAAAACTGAGAAGAACAACCCTATTATGGGGGATTATTACACAAAGCGTTTAGATGTTTGTGCATAATACATGATACAAAGGGATGATCACCCTAAGTACGGGGAGTCCCTATAGTCTTATGACTGTTTAGGTTTAAGTTGAAAGAACACTTATAACCTTGGACATAGTTCATGGCCTTGTGATACTCAGATACATTTCAAATTCTGTTTTCAGTTCTTGATTATCATTGAAAGAGAATATTACTCAGTTCTATTGAGCCTGTTCATTGACAGTTATTATGTTGATATTATTCATTGTCATTTCAAGTGAGCATTTGTTTTGCTCACTCTTGTATATAAAATCATTGCAGCTAAAGTTGAGAAGGTTGATGAACCTACTACTAGCAAAGGGAAAGGAAAAATGAACAAGTGTTGAAGACTTGTAAATTGTTGAATTTTATGATGTTAGACTTTGTTTTAATTATTGTGATGTAATTATTTAATTTTCCGCACTTGATATATATTTTAAAGGTTAGATAACTTGGGAGATTTATTGATTAAGTTATGTAACCCTTTAATGGGAAGATTTATTGTTTCAATTTTATTATATTTGGGTAGTTAGAATTGAATGAATGGAAAGTGAACACCAAATCTTGTGGGAATGAAGTACCCAGATTTGGGGGTGTCACAGGGTATTAGTGTTGAGACTCGTGTCTTAAAGATGATCAATCTGATTGAACGTTTTGGATAGCTTGGGTTCGTCGTGGATGGGGAGTTGAGTCAAGATTTAGTCTTGCAGTCACTCCCGAACACCTTCTCACAATTTGTTGTGAATTTTCACATGAATAAATTAGATGTCAGCTTGCCTGAATTAATTAACATGTTAAAAGCTGCTGAAGGTCACTTCCCGTCCAAGAAGAACTATGTCTTAATGGTGGATGATTATTCTAAGAAAAGGAAAAGGCCTAAAGTATCTTCTCAAAAGAAGAAATCCAAGAAGGTTAAGGGTAAGGCGAAAGTGAAGGATCAAAAGAAACTTGATCCAGCTAGCATATGAATTTGCTTCCATTGCAATAAGCCGGGTCATTGGAAGAGGAACTGCAAGGATTATTTTGCGGATCAAAAGCAGAAGAAGCTTGGAGATGCTTCAAATCCTAATCAAGGTTTGTTTCTCATTGAAATTAATTTTTTTAAAAGTCAATCTTCTACTTGGGTATTGGATACCGGCTGTGGTTCTCACATATGTAATAATATGCAGGGACTGGTCATAAGTAAAAAGTCGAAAGAAGGATGATGTAAATCACTACAGTGGGAAATGGAGCAAAGGTTGTCGCATTAGCTGTAGGGACTTATTGTGTTGCATTACATACGGGCAAGTTCATTTATTTAAATAATTGTTATTTTGTTCCAAATATCATTAGAAACATTATTTGAATTTCTGTATTGGATATGTATGGTTTTGACATTATAATAAAGAACAACAGTTGTTCTATTTATAATAGTAATGTTTCATATGGTATTGGTAATTTGCAAAATGAACTTTATATACTTGACTTGCATGAAAATATACTTCAAATTGAACAAACTAATAAAAGGAAAAGAGATGATGTTAATTATATGTACATGTGGCACTGTAGACTTGGTTATATTAATGAAACAAGATTATCCAAGTTGCATAAAGATGGGCTCCTAGAGCTATCGGATTATGAATCATATCCAATTTGTGAATCTAGTCTCATGGAAAAATGAATAAATCTCCTTTTAGTGGAAAAAGAGAAAGAGTTACAGAGTTGGTACACAGAGATGTATGTGGACCTATGACAACGAATACACGAGGAGGGTATTCTTATTTTATTACATTCACTGACGATCACTCAAGATTTGGAAGTTTATTTAATGAAATATAAATATGAATCATTTGAAAAGTTAAAAGAGTTTAGAAGTGAAGTAGAGAAACAAACTGGCAAAAGTATTAAGATTCTTCGATTAGATCGATGAGGTGTATCTGAAAGGAGAAATTAAACATTATTGGACATGGTTCGATCCATGATGAGCTTTACCAATCTTCCAGTTTCCTTATGGGATTATGCCCTAGAATCGGCTGCATACCTACTTAACAAGGTACCTACCAAATCCGTCCCTAAGACCCCATATGAATTATGGACGGGGAGGAAACCAAATCTTAAGCATGTTAAGACTTGGGGTTGTCCAGCTTATGTCAAAAAGTTTGAAAATGATAAGCTACAAACTAGATTCGACAAGTGTAGATTTGTGGGATACCCTAAAGAAACATCAGGGTATTATTTTTATCATCCAAATGATCCAAAGGTGTTTGTTGCGAAACATGCTATATTCTTAGAAAGGGAGTTTATCCTTGAAAGGATCAGTGGGAATAAGATATATCTTAAAAAAGTTCAAGAACCACAAAATACTACGGATCTGGAAGAGTACCGAAGATACCTGATAGGTATAGATTCGTTATAAAGAATGACGATGAGGTATGCATTATAGATGATGATGATCCATTGAATTACAAATAGGCTATGAGTATTAATGAGTCAGAGAAGTGGCAAAAAGCCATGAAATCCGAGATGGACTCCATGGATGAAAACCAAGTATGAACTTCGGTTTCACCACCTAAAGGCATTAAGCCTATTAGGTGTAAATGGGTCTTTAAATTAAAGAAAGACTGGAGCAGACAGCAAGGTAGAGACCTATAAGGTCCGACTGGTCGCAAAAGGTTTCAAACAAAGACAAGAAGTTTACTATGACGAAACCTTCTCACCAGTAGCGATGCTTAAGTCTATTAAGATTTTACTTGCGATTGTAGCTTACCATGACTAAGACTTGAGATCATCATAGTATCTTATATATAATGAATTACACTTTGACTTATTCCTTAAGACTCTTAGAGTATATCAAAGGGTATGTTTGGGTGTAATAAGTTATATATGGAGATAATGAATGATCAATAAAGAATCTATCACATCTAGTAAAAGAAGAGAAATGTCTTATGTGATTCGATAAATGATAACGCATGAATCCTTGGCCAAGGTGGAATAAATTCTAATTTTCATTCATTAGGGGTTGTGCATTTAGGAATCGAAATACATACAATTAAATAAAATAAGACTTGACAGTAATTTCATGTCTTATATTTAATTGGGACATTATATGGTGGAAGGATTGAATTATGCGATAACTATTTACTCAAAGATTCTTTTATGATTAATTTTGAAATCTATATTATCTGAAAAGTCGTTGATCGTTAGGGAGGCTTATCCTAATTGTAGAATACATATTATTTATTTAAATAAATTAATAGTTTAATTTATTTATTTAAATAAGATTAGAATTGTTCTAATTGATTTATTCACAACCGGTTTAATATGGGGAACCTAAAGGGTCACACCATAAAAGAAAGAATAATTATTTAAGAAGTAAATGGCATAATCGTAATAATATGTTAAGTATATTTAATTTAATCTACGATGATAGAATAAATTAAATAGCTTAATATTTATTATTATTTAATATTTTGGAAATATTAAAATAAATTAATAAGAGGAGTCTTATTAATATTATTATTATTATTTTAATTTCTAAAAGAGTTTATGAATTAATTTAATATAAGTACTCTCATTTATTCCTAATAGGATTAGGAGGCAAAATTAGTTAAAGGAGTTTAATTAATTATCCCTAATAAGATTAGGGAGCCCAATTAATTAAAGGATTTTAATTAAAGAAATAATACCTTATTTTAATTAAATAAGGTTACCTGATATCTTTATAAGAGGAGTCTTATATTAGATATCAAATATACTTAATTCCAATAGTTGGAGAGTACGCCCCCTTTTTCTACAGAGATAGGAAAAACTAGGGTTTGAGCCAATACACCATTTTTCTTGAAAATTCTTCTTCCTTGGTGGATCACCTGTAGAGGCCATACACTTGGGTGGCTAACTTTGATCAAAGGAAGGAATCTACCCGGAGATTCAAGGAGATTGCGGAGAAGTAGGAGTTGAACTTGTACTTGTGGAAGCTCGTATCTAAAAGGGTATTATTCCATAACTTCTTGTTCTTCGTTTTAATGAATAATATGCATAAACGATGATCCGAGTAATTGGTTTATGAAAAAATTATAATCTGATTTTACTTTGCTTCCGATAATTTTGCAATTTGATTGCGTCTATGATTTTCACAAAACCTTACACTTTAAACATATGAGGTTGTGATTTATTTAAAATTAACTATGAACCAAATTAAACTAATTAACAAAGTATAAAATCAGATGGAGGAGAATTGAGATTATAATTTCACTTATTGCTTCACTTAGGTTGACCCGCTTCTTGTTAATACCAATTGATTACTTCGGATTGTTAATCGAGAACATAAATGTAAAAATTAGCAATTTCTTAATGCACCATATCCATATGAGATTATATCCACATATGATAGAAATAATAAGAACACGCCCTAAGTAACCAACTCACTATATCTCTATGTGAATTACTATTAAATAGGGTTTAAGCATAAGTTCTCAATTGATTATATGCGATGATTCGGTATATCTCTATCTTAAGCATGAATCGTGCATTCCATCGTCATGTAGAATTCACGAACACATGCTATCATGATTAGATCTAAACCTATAATCCCTCTCTTGACTTCATACAAGTTATCACGGTAATTGGTGATCAAGCAATTAAACAATTAATCCAAATCATGATAGACAATCCATTCATAATCAATAAGATATCAACAAGGAAGCATGGGAGCTGTGGTTAGCACTCCTAAATTAATACCTTACTTCTACTATACTATCACAAGAATGAGTATAACAATAAGCAAGGATCGATCCCATATAGAGCGTATTGTTTTATATTTATCCAATTATTTTCCAATGAACTTGAATTTTTTTCTGAATTACTAAATTAACAAAAGCAAATTAAAAAGAAATATCAATGAGTAAAAAGCTTCAATTATTCAGTTCAGTATCACCTTCTCACAATTATGGATTAATCAAGTTTCACAATATTCACCCTTCAATGAGATTAACAACCCTAGAAAACCGCAATCGCTAATTATCCGAAATTCTCCTTATGTGTAAATCTAATGCAACGGTCGCCAACAAAAGATCTTAACTATCATATAACCCAGAACTATCAGTCTAGATTTAATACAATAGAAGCATGAAGAATGAGAATTAGATTGTTCGAAACAATAATTACACAATCAATGTAAGACCCCAACTTTTATGAATAAAGATGAATTTTCTATAAATATCATTTTTGAATATTATGGAGTGAATTTGATATAATGTTATAGTTGTGGGTAATTTTTATAAATTTTTCAAAGTACGCAAGTTGTTATATTATATTCGATTGGTTGGGGAATATTCGTTTTAACAGGGAATATTCGTACGACGGCACAATCATTGGTGGACCCCACAACGTAATTATTGTCGGAATGAGAAAATGACAGAAATATCTGTTTATGAAAATAACGGCAAAAGTTTTACTGTTAACTGTTGAACTACCCGGTAGTAAAAGTACAGTAATACGCGTTATTGCATAGTAGCACGCGGATTGATTATTGATGCTTACGTGAGAAGTCACTCGATTTTGTTTAATTATTACTACAGTAATTGCTGCATAGTATCTCACATTATTTGATTAAATTATTGTTGATATTTTATATATTATTAAATCAATAATTGAGACGACAAAGTTATTCATATTATTATTTGTAATATTGACAATGTTTAAAAGTTCTGTCAAGGAGAGGTTTGGTCACCTAATTGCGCGCCAATAAGGAGAAATTCTTATTGGAAAGCCCCCTCTTTCCTGGGAACGACTTGGTTGTTAAATATTACGAATTATAATAATGATGATAAAGGTTGTTAAAAAAATATTGAGGGAATTTTTATGAATGTTGCTTATTATTTGGACCCCCATTTACCCATTTTTCAAAACTGCCGGTAGAAGTTATCTCGGTTTTTTATATATATATATATATATATATATATATATATATGATGAAAGTGACATTTGGTGGGTGGATGATGAATTTGGTGGGTGAATGTAAATTAAGTATGGGGGAGGGAGTGTATATATTATGTATAATGGAAGTTGACAAAATGGGAGGGGAGGGAATCCTACAAAAAATTTATCATGGAGGGATTTTTTTTCAAAGCACCATATATATATATATATATATATATATATTGTTTTACTTGATAATTGTAATTCGATAACATCCGTGACTGCTAAAATTCCATCCGTGAAATTTTCATTCGGTGTACCCGTGATCAAACAGTACCCCTTCCATTCTCCTATAAATAGGATACTTAGTTAGAATTGAAAATCACACCAGAATCAGAGAATTCTTCTTTTATAATACTGAGCGTATTTCTTTCGAGTTTTAGAAAGTTTTGAGCGTAGAAAATTGTGAAAGTTTTCTTCAAGAATATCCCTGCTATACCAGTTGGAATACTCTTCTTTTCAAGGTAAGGGATGTTATTTTTGTTCAATATTCGCTTGAAATAATATTTTCTTCCATACTCTGTAGTATGTAAGTAATATTGTTTCGTTTCAGATTTCGAATTCTATACTCATTTGGTTAAAGTTTTGGCTTCTATACTCCATGAAATTAGTAGAATATCCTTGATATTTGCACTTCATCTAGTATCTTTTCATGGAAATATTATTCTGAGCATTCTTGACATGTTTTAACTTTTTCATGTCGGAGTACTATTCACGGGGTTACTATTCTCGAAGTACTATTCACGAGGTACTATTCACTCAAGTACTATTCACCCGGGATACTATTCATGATAAAAATTAATTCATTTTCGGTCCAAATTATTTTTGGTACAATATTATTCTTGAATTTTACTCCACAAAGTAGTATCATATTGACAATTTGGACGTTATTGATTTCTGGATAAATTAAATTATAAATCTTTAAAAATTTATCCTTGAACTTGTTTTATTAAATTCTTATATCATTGTCATCATCCTCATGTTTATATTATGTTGAAAGTCATCGTGGCTCGTGAAGTGTATAGATGGACTTAGTATGATTATGACCAGGGATTATTCAGTATAATCATGATCGTAATGTTACAAATGATGTGGTAAAAGTCCTCATTGGCCCGTAGTGCATTGATGGACAGTTGTTGGCATGATCATTACTATTGATGAAGACACTTTTACCACAAATGATGTGGTAAAAGTCCTCATTGGCCCGTAGTGCATAGATAATTTGTGGTCGTTATACTAATGAATATCCTTGGCCGTAGTGCAGGGATGATGTGAATTATTTATTAAGCTGAGTTTCAGCGATAAAAAGTGATGAAAACCCTTTTAAATCATAGAAGATAATAGATATCATGTTTTACTTGACTCTTCTAATGGATTGCTTGTTCCGCTGTAGTTAAACTTGATGTTTGTTATATTTTATCAGTTTAACACTGTTAAAGGCTAACGATAAATTATTCTGCATTATCTTAGTCATAATATTTTTTACTGGGCTAGTTGAGCTCACCCTTTTGCTTTCATTGTTCTCTTCAGGAAATGAGAACGTAGCCGGGACTAGTCAGGGAATGGAGTGACGGTCCAGATGTTTGCATTAGTAGTCCTCACTATTCTATGAAATAGTGTGATAATGAATGTATTGAGGACTCCATTTGAGTTTGAATACTGTCTAGAAGACAATATTCGTATTAAACTCTCAGTTTATGTTTTGTCGTATTTTACACGACATTTGTATTTGAATTTTGTACCATGTATTTGGCGACTCAAGATGGGTGATGTATACCTATTTTGGGGGCGTCACAGTTGGTATCAAAGCTTAGGGATATGATCCCTGGCTGAGATGTGAGACAAGAACTAGGAGGGGAAAGACGGGGAATTCTTTCGCTAGTATGACCTACCTAAGTTTAATTGGATTTTAATTGGTCGGTCAGAGTATAGGGATAATATGTGGTATGTCAATTAACCCTTGTTTTGTGGCAGTATTTGAAAATAACATCCGAGAATATTGAGAATAGAAATGGAGCATAGGAGACCATTGAGTCACCACAGATTAATACCCAGGATAATGTGCAATAGGAAGACAATAATCCTCAGGTAAACAACAACGATGAAATGATGAACGATGGGATGTTCAGAGGCTTTATGCAATTCATGTAACATCAAAGTAGACGGCTCCCATCCCAAAATGCGGTGGAAACATCATCAACTCTTGGACGGTCACCGCTAAGCACTTCAAGGAGCTGGGACCACCGGAGTTTTTTGGAGAGCTAAAACCACTTAAGGCGGAGACGTGGATATAGCAGATCAACAAGATATTTGATGTCTTGGGATGCTCCGAGGAGTAAAAGGTTCCCTTTGCCACCTTCATGTTATTCTGGCGCAGGGTAGATTATTGGTGGGAATCAGAAAGCGACTCAACTGTTGCAGAATGAAGATGTCTTGGGAGAAGTTTCAAGAACTGTTCAACGACAAGTACTTTCCCGAAAGTATTCGTCACATGAAAGAGGTAGAGTTCATTATACTAGAGAAAAACAACATGACCGTGTCGCAGTACGAAGCCAAGTTTGCCGAGTTATCCCGGTTTGCGTCCCACTTAGTTGATAATGAGGAGAGAATGACGCGGATATTTCTAAGAGGTTTGAAACCCGAGATACGTTAATACCTTATCTCTCACAAACTTTGCTTGTATTCAGATGTTGTGAATAGGGCTCAGTTATTGGAACGCGATAATGAGTTAACCCAACCGAGAGAGAGCAGTTGACAAAATGATAATACTAGTGGTAGCAGTCATCGAAGCAGTGACAACAAACGTGGAGGGAATCAACATGCCAGAAATGGTAACCACTTCAATGGTAATCATGGCCAAGACAATAAGAATGGATATTTCAAGAAGAGGAGATTCAACAATGATGGAAAGATGTCAGCGTCAACACCCGTTGTTAAAGAAGGAGAACAACCACCTATCATATTCTTCAAATGCGGAGGGGAGGGATATATCAATCCAAACTGTGCGCAGCAGTCCAAAATATGTTACAATTATGGAAGAGAAGGTCACCTAGCTCGATTCTGTCATTCAGGGAAGGCAAGTCCAGCTGGGATGGATGCACCAAAGGCCGTTCCAAAAAAGTCAAAACCAGTAGTTCAAGGGAGAGCATTTGTTGTAACCTCCCAGAAAGCAAGGAACCTGAACGACGTCATCACGGGTAAGCTTATCATAAACTCTAGCGAAGTATATACCTTATTTAATACCGGTTCTACCCATTCTTTTATTTCTCCTAATTGCGCTCAACGTTTAAATTTGACTCCGGAGAAATTAGACTTTGACTTATCTGTTGAAATTCTGTTGGGAGAAACCTTCATTACATCCACAGTTTATAAGTCATGTTTAGTTCAAATCGGTACCCTCACATTACCTGTCGATCTTATTTAATTGAAAATACTTGCATTTGACGGAATTCTAGGGATTGATTGGTTAACTACTCATCATGCAAAAATTGATTATTTTCGTAAGGTTGTTAGCTTTCATATTCCTAACCAACCTATTATGCGAATTCAAGCAACCAAACCATTAAAATCAATCACTGTCATCTCAAGCCATAAAGCTATTCGTTTATTGAAAAATGGATGTCAAGCTTTCTTAGCTCATGTCAAGGATTTAAACAAAAATACGTATGTTTTGAATGATATTTCTATTGTTAATAAATTTCCTGACGTATTCCCTGAAGAACTTCCTGGCCTACCCCCGGTACAAAACCCATTTCCAAAGCCCCATATCGAATGGCTCCTATTGAACTTCAGGAGTTAAAGACCCAACTGCAGGAATTGTTAGACACTGGCTTTATTCGTCTAAGACGCGTCTCCTTGGGGTGCTCTGTTTCTATTCAGTAAAGAAGAAAGATGGGAGTATGCGACTTTGTATTGATTATCGGGAGTTGAATCATGTCACCATCAAAAATAGGTACCCATTGCCACGTATTGATGACCTGTTTGACCAGTTGCAAGGCGCCAAATTCTTATCAAAGATTGATCTTCGTTCTGGATATCACCAATTAAAGATTAAAACCGATGACATTCCAAAGACGACTTTCAGAACTCGGTACGGGCATTATGAATTTCTAGTCATGTCTTTTGGATTGACTAATGCTCCTGCTGCCTTCATGGATATGATGAACCGAGTATTCAAGGAATATTTGGATCATTTTGTGGTTGTCTTTATTGATGACATTCTCATATACTCCAAAAGTCGTGAAGATCATGAGCAACACTTGAGGCTGATACTCCAAAAGCTTCGTGAAAACAAGTTTTATGCCAAGTTGAAGAAATGCGAGTTCTGGCTTGAGGAAGTAGCATTCCTTGGGCACGTAGTATTAAGTCATGGAATATCTGTTGACCTGGCAAAGATTGAAGCTATTCAAAGTGGGAGCAACCTAAATCATAATGATCAAGCACGTAGCTTTCTCGGCTTAATTTGGTTATTATCGGAGATTCGAAGAAGGGTTTTCTCGAATCGCTACTCCATTAACTCAGCTGAATCGAAAAGATACAAAATTCGGTTGGAGCGAGGAATGTGAGAAGAGTTTTCAAGGACTCAAAAGGAGAATTATTTCAACACCTATTCTGACAATACCATCTGGCTCGGAGGGATTTGTCATCTCTGATGATGCTTGAGCGCAAAGGGTTAGGATGTGTTCTCATGCAACATGGGAAAGTCGCCTTTATGCCTCTCATTAACTCAAAGAATATGAGAGGAATTATCCTACTCATGATTTAGAGTTGGCAGTTGTTGTCTTCACACTTAAAATTTGGAGGCATTACCTGTATGGAGAGAAGGTAAAGATCTATACGGATCATAAAAGCCTCAAATATCTCTTCACTCAAAAGGAGCTCAACATGCGGCAACGACGTTGGCTCGAACTGTTAAAAGATTATGATCATACCATTCAATACCACCCTGGAAAAGCGAACGTGGTAGCTGATGCATTGAGTAGAAGATTATATGCTGGTACGAGTGCGTTATTGTTAATGCAAAGGCCCATTTTGTATGACTTGCAAAGGATGGAGATAGAGTTAAAGACTCTAGGGACCCACGTGATGATTGCGAATATACGAGTAGAATCGACTTTAATCGATAAAGTTAAAGTTGCTCAAGCTACAGACCTGGAGCTGATGCGTATGAGGAAGAAAGTGCAAGAAGGTGCTATGTCGGAAGCAAGAATCGATGAAGAAGGAATACTTCGAGTTAACTCCAGTCTTTGTATTCCTAACAATCCTGATTTAAAGTATAAATCTTGATGGAGGTGCACAACACACCGTTTGCAATCCATCTTAGGAGTACCAAAATGTATCATGATCTTCGACATACATTTTGGTGGAGCAATATGAAGAAAGAGATAGCTGGGTTTATCTCAAGGTGTCTAACTTGTCAACGAGTCAAGGCGGAGCATCAAATGCCAAAAGGTCCATTGCAACCACTTAAAATTCCAGAATGGAAGTGGGAGCACATTACCATGGATTTCGTTATTGGTCTTCCCAAGGTTTCTCAAGGCATAGATGCAATTTGGGTCATTGTTGATAGATTGACCAAGTCTTCTCATTTCTTACCTATATGAGAAACTTATACACTTGAAGGTCTTCCTCGTATGTACATATACGAGATTGTAGGATTGCATGGTATGCCAGTATCCATAGTTTCTGATCGAGACCCAAGATTCACTTCAAGATTTTGGGTTAGTTTGCAAAAAGTTATGGGCACGGATTTATGATTTAGTTCGGCATATCATCCTCAATCGGAAGGGCAGTCGGAGAGGACTATTCAAACTCTTGAGGATCTATTAAGACTCTGAGTCCTTGACTTCAAAGGAAGTTGGGACAAGTTCTTGCCATTGGTGGAGTTTTTCTACAACAATAGTTATCAAGCAAGTATGGGCATGGCTCCATTCGAGGCGTTGTATGGAAGAAAGTGTCGTTCTCCAGTATGCTGGGATGAGGTGGGTGAAGCAACGTTGTTGGGACCGAAGTTGGTACATATGACTACGAAAAAGATTCAAACGATCCGACAACGTATAAAAACCTCACAAGATTGACAAAAGAGTTATGCTGATCTTCATCGAAAAGACGTGGAATTCAATATTGGAGATCATGTGTTGTTACGTGTTACTCCATGGAAAGGAGTTACGAGATTTGGAAAGAGAGGAAAGCTCAATCCTCGATTCATTGGACCATTTTAATCCTCCTCGAGTAAGAAGAGAGCTTATAGATATAGACTCACTTTACTGCCAAGTATGTCTCGTGTTCATAACGTATTTCACATATCCATGTTACGTAAATATGTGGAAGACCCGAACCACATTATTGAGTTAGAACCGGACGAAATAGCGGAAGATTTAACGTATGAAGAGGTTCCTGTTAAAATTTTGGATAAGAAATAACATATTCTACGCTCCAAGGTTATACCTCAAGTCAAAGTTTTGTGGAGAAACCACGATGTTGAGGAAATGACCTGGGAGTTAGAATATGAAATGAAATCAAGGTATCCTCACTTCTTTGTCATACCAGGTATGTACCCTAATTTTTAGGGTGAAATTTCATAAGAAAGGGAGTTGTAAGACCCCAACTTTTATGAATAAAGATGAATTTTCTATAAATATCATTTTTGAATATTATGGAGTGAATTTGATATAATGTTATAGTTGAGGGTAATATTTATAAATTTTACAAAGTACGCAAGTTGTTATATTATATTCGATTGGTCGGGGAATATTCGTTTTAGCGGTGGAATATTAGATATTTTGCACAATCATTGGTGGACCCCACAACGTAATTATTGTCGGAATGAGAAAACGACTGAATTATCTTTTTATGAAAATAACGGCGAAAGTTTTACCATTAACTGTTGAACTACCTGGTAGTAAAAGTATAGTAATACGCGTGGTTGCATAGTAGCACGCGATATTGATTATTGATGCTTACGTGAGAAGTCACTCAGTTTTGTTAAATTATTGCTACAGTAATTGCTTCATAGTATCTCACATTATTTGATTCAATTATTGTCAATATTTTATATATTATTAAATCAATAATTGAGACGACAAAGTTATTCATATTATTATTTGCAATATTGACAATGTCTAGAAGTTCTGTCAAGGAGAGGTTTAGTCACCTAATTGCGCGCCAATAAGGAGAAATTCTTATAGGAAAGCCCCTTCTTTTCTGGGAACGACCTGGTTGTTAAATATTATGAATTATAATAATGATGATAAAGGTTGTTAAAAAAATATTGAGGAAATTTTTATGAATGTTGCTTATTATTTGGACCCCCATTTACCCATTTTTCAAAATTGTCGGTAGAAGTTATCTCAGTTTTATTATATATATATATATATATATGATGAAAGTGACATTTGGTGGGTGGATGATGAATTTGGTGGGTGAATGTAAATTACGTATGGGGGAGGGAGTGTAAGACCCCAACTTTTATAAATAAAGATGAATTTTCTATAAATATTATTTTTGAATATTATGGAATAAATTTGATATAATGTTATAGTTGTGGTTAATATTTATAATTTTTGCAAAGTAAGCAAGTTGTTATAAAATATTCGTTTGGTCGGGGAATATTCTTTTTGTCGGGGAATATTAAATGACGACGACTCAATCATTAGTGGACCCCACAACGGAAAGTATTGTCGTAGTTAGAAAACGACAAAATTATCTTTCTATAAAATAACGGCTGGCAGAGGTGTTACCGTTAAAACCGTTGAACTACCGGTAGTAAAAAAACACGATGTCTGGCGTAGTTGTATAGTAGCACACGATATTGATTATTGATGCTTACGTGAGAAGTCACCAAATTTATGCTCAATTATTGCTACTGATAATTCACGCATCATATCTCTTATATTATTGATTCAATTATTGTCATTGCGATTATCATTTGTATAATATGTTATAGTATTAAATCAATAATTGAGACGACAAGTTATAAATGATTAATAATTGTTGAAAGATTAAATATGTGTTGATTAAAATAAAATGATTTGTGGTAATATTTATTCAAACTTGATGTATATAAAGAAATTACATTATGAGGCGTTTGTGGTAAGTTTGATTATTTTATGGGGGCCCATATGTCATCATCTAAGAGTCTCTTCGTCAATAGTAATTACCTTCGTCGATAGTAATTACCTTTGTGAATAGTAATTACCTTCGTCGATAGTAATTACCTTTACCAGACGCCAAACCACTTGCAGTTTCATATTACAGCGGCCGAACCACTTGTCGTTTCACATTACTGAAAGCGCCGAACCACTTGTCGTTTCACATTACAAAGCGTTGAACCACTTGTCGTTTCACATTACAAAGATCGAACCACTTTTCTTTTCACATCACGGTCGTCGAGCCCTTGCCTTTTCACATGGCGGTCTTAAGCTAGAAATCTTCTATAAATAGAGGCCTAGTGCTTCATTATTTTTCACTTAATTCATTCGCTTATATAGAGAGAAAGTATAGAGAGAATAAGAGAGAAAGAAGAAGAGTATTTTGTTCTTACACTCTGCAATATTCAATCTCCTACTAAAAGTAAGGGGTGTTATTCTTTCTTATTCATGAAGAGAAGCTGTTGTTATTCCATTGCTTATTATTATTCATTGGAATAACTTTTGTGATCTGCGGTTTTTCCTATACTTGGTGACATTCTTCTATTATCCTGTTGGAACATCACATGCATGTGTTTTACATGGGACTGGTTCTGTCTTTATTATTATTCTATTGGAACATCACATTCGTGTGTTTTATGGGACTGGTTCCATTCTTTATTATTATTCATTGGAATGTCACATGCATGCGTTTTACTTGGGACTGTTCCGTTATTTATTATTACATTGGAATAAACATGCATCTTTGTTTATCGCATGCATGGTGATTTCTTTTGTTTTTTCATTCTTTGTTATACTCGGTTGGTTAAAACTTTGACTTCTATACTCCATGAAATTAGTGGAATATCCTTGATATTTGCGCTTCATCTAAGTATCCTTTCATGGAAATATTCTTCTCAAAAGTATTCTTGAATTTTACTCTACAAAGCGAGATGTTGTCGACATTTGGATGTTATTGGTTCCTAGATAAATTAATTCTTGAACTTGTTTTATTGAATTCTTATATCATTGTCATCATCCTCATTTTTATATTATGTTGAAAGTCATACGTATTCTGTAGTGCGTAGATGGACTTGGTATGATTATGACCGAGACTATTCGGTTGTAATCATAACCGTAATGTTACAAATGATGTGGTAAAATCCTCAAAGTGGCCCGTAGTAGTGCATTGATGGGCCGATTGTTGGCATGATCATGACCATTAATGAATACACAAATATTATTGGCTCGTAGTGCATGAATAATTGTGGTCGTGATACTAAAGAATATCCTTGGCAGTAGTGCGGGGTGATTCGATGATGTGGAATATTTATTAAAGTGAGTCTCATTTATATGATGATGAAAAACCTTTTAAATCATAAAAGATAGTAGATTTTTTTCTACTTGACTCTTTTAATGGATTGTTGGTTCATTTGTAGTTAAACTTGATGTTCATTATATTTTATCGGTTTTAACCTTTGTTGAGGCTAATGATAATTTTATTCGCATTATCTTAGTCATAATATTTCTTCTTGAGCTAGTTGAGCTCACCCTTTCTTTCATTGTTTCTCTGTGAAATGAGAATATAATTTGGGACGAGTCGGGGAGCGGAGTAATGGTCCGAGAGGATAGCATTAGTAGTCCTCACTATTCTATGAAATAGTGTGATAATAATTGTAATGAGGACTCCTTTTGAGTTTGTATAATATCTAGTAAACAATATTTGTATTCAAACTCATGGTTTATGTCGTATTGTATTACGGCAGTTATATTAGTAAGTTGTATTTAAATTACATACCATGTATCGACTACCCAAGATGGGTGATGTATACCTAATTTTGGGGCGTCGCACATTGGTATCGAGCTTAGGGATATGATCCGGCTAAGATGTGAGAATAGTACTAGGAGGGAGGCGGGGAATACCTTCGCTAGTAGTATGACCTACCTAAGTTTATGTGCTATTTTATTGGCTCACGAATATAGGGATAATATGTTACATGTTAATTAACCTTTATTTTGTGGCGATCTCGAAAATGACATCCGAGAATGTTGAGAATAACAATGGAGCACAGCGATCGTTGATTCACCACATATCAATAATCGAGGATAATGTGCATCGGAAGGCGACAATCCTCATACAAAACAACAACACCGACCAAATGATGAATGATCAAATGTTCGGAGGCTTTATGCGATTCATGCAACAGAGGCGAGAGCGACTCTCATCCAAAACGTAGGTGGAAACACGAAAAACTCTCGAGGCGGTCACCGCTAAACAATTCAAGGAGCTGGGACCACCGGAGTTTAAGGAGAGCCAAAACCACTTCAGCGCAAGCATGGATAAAACAGATTACCAAGATATTTGATGTCTTGGGATGCTCCGAGGAGCAAAGGTTCCCTTCTACGCTTTTTATGTTGCGGAGAGGAGGCGATTCTTTGGTGGGAATCCAGAAAGCGTACTCAACCCGCTATCTTGAAGTTATCTTGGGAGAAGTTCAGAGTCATTCAGCGACAAATACTTTCCGAAAGTATTCGCCACATGAAGGAGGTGGAGTTTATCAAGTTGGAACAAAATAATATGGCCGTGTGTACATAATACGAGGCAAAATTTGCGGAGTTATCACGGTTCGTCCCCACTGTGGTGGATAATGAAGAGAGAATGGCGCGAATGTTTTTAAGAGGTTTGAAGCCAGGGAGATACGTCGACATCTTATTTCTCATAAAGCGTGTTTGTATTCGGATGTTGTAAATAGGGCTCGATTAGTGGAGCGCGATAACGAGTCATATAACTAAAAGAAGCGGTAAGCAAAATTATTATACCAATGAGAGTAGTCATGAGCGATGACAACAAGTGTGGAGGGAATCAATGAGGCGGATATGGTAACCACTTGGTGGTAATCGGGGCCAAAACAATAAGAATGGACATTTCAAGAAAAGGAGATTCAACAATGATGGAAAGACGTCAAACACCAAAGACACCCGTTGTTAAGGAAGGAGAAAGACCACCTATCATATGCTTCAAATGCGGAGGAGAGGGACACATCGATCCAAAGCTGCGACATCATTAGTCAAAGCATGTTATAATTGTGGAAGAGAAGGTCACTTAGCTCGATTTTTGTCGCCATCAAGACAAATTCAGCTAGGATAGAGGCACCAAAGGTCAGTCCCGGAAAAGTCAAAACCTAGAGTGCAAGGGAGAGCGTTTGTTGTGACCTCCCAGAGAGAGCAAGGAACCCAGAATGAGGTCATCACGGGTAAGCTTATCATAAACTCTAATGAAGTCTATACTTTATTTGATGGGTTCAACCCATTCTTTTATTTCTCCTACTTGCGCTCATCGATTAAATTTGACTCAGGAGAAATTAGACTTTGACTTATCTGTGGAAACTTCGTTGGGGGAGAAACCTTCATTACATCCTTGTTTATAAGTCTTCTTTGGTTCAAATCGGTACCCTCACATTACATCGATCTTTTCATTAAAAATACTTGCATTTGGCGTGATTCTAGGGATTGATTGGTTAACTACTTATCATGCAAAAATTGATTGTTTTCGTAAGGTTGTTAGCTTTCATATTCCTAACCAACCTATTATGCGAATTCAAGCGACCAAACCATTAAAATCAATCACGGTCTATCTCAAGCCATAAAGCTATTCGTTTATTGAAAAGCGGATGTCAAGCTTTCTTAGCTCATATCACATGATTTAAACAAAAATAAATCGATTTTGAACGATATTTCTATTGTTAATAAATTTCGACGTATTCTCAAGAAGAACTTCCGGCCTACCCTAGGCGTGAAATTGAATTTTGTATCGACCTTGAACCCGATACAAAACCTATTTCAAAGCCCCATATCGAATGGCTCTCTATTGAATTTGAGGAGTTAATGACCCAATTGCAGGAATTGTTAGACATTGGCTTTATTCATCCTAGTACTTCTCCTTGGGGTGCTCTGCTTATTCGTGAAGAAGAAAGATGGAGTATATCGACTTTGTATTGATTATCGGGAGTTGAATCATGTCACCATCAAAAATAGGTATCCATTGCCCACGTATTGATGACTGTTTGACGGATTGCAAGGAGCCAAATTCTTTTCAAAGATTGATCTTCATTAGGATATCACCAATTGAAGATTAGAACCATGACATTCCAAAGGCGGCTTCCGGAACTCGAGACGGGCATTATGAATTCCTAGTCATGTCCTTTGGATTGACTAATGCTCTCGCCGCCTTCATGGATATGATGAGCCGAGTATTGAGGAATATTTGGATCACTTTGTGGTCGTCTTTATTGATGACATCCTTATTTATTCAAAAAGCCGTGAAGATCATGAGCAACACTTGAGGTGACACTCCAAAAGCTTCGTGAATATAAGCTTTATGCCGAGTTGAAGAAATGCGAGTTCGGCTTGAAGAAGTAGCATTCCTTGGGCACGTGGTATCAAGTCATGGAATATCATTGACCCGCAAAGATTGAAGCTATTCAAAGTGGGAACAACCTAAATCGATGGCTGAAAGCACGTAGCTTTCTCGATTTAGCTAGTTATTATCGGAGATTCGTGGAAGGATTTTCTCGAATCGCTACTCCATATTTCGGTGACTCGGAAGATACAAAGTTCGATTGGAGCGAAGAATGAGAAGAGTTTTCAAGAACTCGATAGGAGACTTATTTCAAAGATTTTGTTCGACAATACCATCCGGCTCGGAGGATTTGTCATCATCTGGTGATGCTTGGGCAAAAGGTTGGGATGTGTTCTTATGCGACATGGAAATGTTATAGCTATGCCTCATGACAACTCAAAGAATATGAGAGGAATTATCCTACTCATGATCTAGAGTTAGCGGATGTTGTCTTTGCACTTAAAATTTGGAGGCATTACTTGTATGGGGAGAAAGTGGAGATCTTTACGGATCATAAAAGCCTCAAATATTTCTTCACTCAAAAGGAACTCAACATGCGACAACGTTGTTGGCTTGAATCATTGAAAGATTATGATCATACCATCAATACCATCCTTGAAAAGCGAACGTGGTAGCTAACGCGATTGAGTAGAAGATCATATGCAAGAATCTGAGTGCGATATTGTCAACGCAAAGGCCCATTTTGTGTGACTTGCAAAGGATGGAGATAGAGTTAAAAGACTCTGAGGGACGCATGTGATGATAGCGAGTATCTGAGTAGAACCGACTTTAATCGATAAAGTTAAAATTTGCTTAAGCTACTGGACACGGGCGATCGTATTAGGAAGAAAGTGCAAGAAGGTGCTATCTTAGGAAGCAAGAATCGATGAAGAAGGAATACTTGAGTCAACTCCGGACTTTGTGTTCCTAACGACCACGATTTAAAGTATAATATCATGATGGAGGCGCCACAACACACCATTTGCAATCCATCACAGGAGTACCAAAATATATCATGATATTAAATCATACATTTTGGTGGATAATATATGAAGAGAGAGATAGCGTTGTTTATCTCAAGGTGTCTAACTTGTAAACGAGTTAAAGCGGACATCAAGTACCAAAAGGTCCATCAGAACCACTTGAAATTCCAAAATGGAAGTGGGAGCACATTACCATGGATTTCAATTCACGGTCTTCCTAAGGTTTCTCAAGGCATAGATGCGATTTGGGTCATTGTTGATAGATTGACCAAGTCGCTCATTTCTTACCGACACGAGAAACTTATACACTTGAACGTCTTGCTCAGATACATAAGCGAGATTTGCAAGGCGCATGGTATCTTGCAGTATCCATAGTCTCGATCGAGACCCAAGATTCACTTCACGATTTTGGGTTAGTTTGCAAAAAGCTATGAGCACAGACTTACGATTTAGCTTCGGCATATCATCCTCAGACGGACCAGACGGACAATGAGAGAGACTATTCAAACTCTTGAAGATCTATTAAGACTCTGTGTCCTTGATTTCAAAGGAAGTTGGGACAAGTTCTTACCATTGGTGGAGTTTTCCTACAACAACAGTTATCAAGCAAGTATTGGCATAGTTCCATTCGAAGCGTTGTATGGAAGAAAGTGTCGTTCTCCAGTATGCTGGGATGAGGTGGGTGAAGCAACATTGTTGGGACCGGAGTTGGTACGTATGACTACGGAAAAGATTCAAACGATTCGACAACGTATAAAAATCTCACAAAATCGACAAAAGAGTTATGTTGATCTTCATCGAAAGGACGTGGAATTCGATATAGGAGATCATGTGTTGTTAAGAGTTGCTCCATGGAAAGGAGTTACAAGATTTGGAAAGAGAGGAAAACTCAATCCTCGATTCATCGGTCCATTTTAATCCTCGATCGAGTAGGAGGCTGTGGCCTATAGACTCGCTTTTTCGCTTAAGTATGTCTCGTGTTCATAACGTTTTCACATATCCATGTTACGTAAATATGTGAAAAACCCGAACCACATTATTGAGTTAGAGCCGGACGAAATAGCGGAAGATTTGACGTATGAAGAGGTTCTGTTCAAATCTTGGATAAGAAGGAACATATTCTACGCTCCAAGGTTATACCTCAAGTCAAAGTTTTGTGGAGGAACCACGATGTTGAGGAAATGACTGGGAGTTAGAATCGAAATGAAATAAAGGTATCCTTACCTCTTCGACATACCAGTGTGCGTACCCTAATTTCGAGGGGCGAAATTTCATAAGAAGGGAGGTTGTAAGACCCCAACTTTTATAAATAAAGATGAATTTTCTATAAATATTATTTTTGAATATTATGGAATAAATTTGATATAATGTTATAGTTGTGGGTAATATTTATAAATTTTGCAAAGTAAGCAAGTTGTTATAAAATATTCGTTTGGTGGGGAATATTCTTTTTGTCGGGGAATATTAAAGACGATTGACTCAATCATTAGTGGACCCCTGGCGAAAGTATTGTCGTAGTTAGAAAGCGACAAAATTATCTTTCTATAAAAATAACGGCAGAGGTGTTACTGTTAAAACCATTGAACTACCGGTAGTAAAAAAATACGATGTCTGGCGTAGTTGTATAGTAGCATACGATATTGATTATTGATGTTTACGTGAGAAGTCACTCATTTATGCTCAATTATTGCTTCTGATAATTCTTTGCATCATATCTCTTATATTATTGATTCAATTATTGTCACGATATCATTTGTATAATATGTTATAGTATTAAATCAATAATTGAGACGACAAGTTATAAATGATTAATAATTGTTGAAAGATTAAATATGTGTTGATTAAAAATAAAATGATTTGTGGTAATATTTATTCAATCCTTGATGTATATAAAAGAGTCATTATGAGACATTTGTGGTAAGTTTGATTATTTTATGGGGGCCCATATGTCATCATCTAAGAGTCTCTTCATCAATATAGTAATTACCTTCGTCAATAGTAATTACCTTTGTGAATAGTAATTACCTTTACCAGACGTCAAACCACTTGCAGTTTCATATTACAGGCGTCGAACCACTTGTCGTTTCACATTACAGGCGTCGAACCACTTGTCGTTTCACATTACAGGCGTTGAACCACTTGTCGTTTCACATTACAGGCGTTAAACCACTTTTCTTTTCACATCACCGGTCGTCAAGCCACTTGCCTTTTCACATGGGCGGTGCTAAGGTTAGAAATCTTCTATAAATAGAGGCCTAGTGCTTCATTATTTTTCACTTAATTCATTCAAGCTATAGAGAGAGAAAGTATAGAGAGAATAAGAGAAAGAAGAAGAGTATTTTGTTACTACACTCTTCGCAATATTCAATCTCCTACTAAAAGTAAGGGGTGTTATTCTTTCTTATTCATGAAGAGAACTGTTGTTATTCTATTGCTTATTATTACATTGGAATAACTCAGATATCGCGGTTTACCCTATACTTGGTGACATTCTTCTATTATCCTGTTGGAACATCCATGTCATGTGTTTTCTACGGGACTGGGTAAAATCTTTATTATTATTCTATTAGAACATCACATTCGTGTGTTTTTACAGGACTGGTTAAAATCTTTATTATTATTACATTGGAACATCTTATTCTGTGTGTTTTACTGGGACTGGTTCCATTCTTTATTATTCATTGGAATATCACATGCATGCGTTTTCTGGGACTGGTTCCGTTATTTATTATTCTGTTGGAATAACACATGCATGCGGTTTATCGCATGCATGGTGATTTCTTTGTTATACTCAGTTGGTTAAAACTTTGACTTCTATACTCCATGAAATTAGTGGAATATCCTTGATATTTGCGCTTCATCCAAAGATATCCTTTCATGGAAATATTCTTCTCAAGATATTCTTGAATTTTACTCTACAAAGCGAAGATCGTGTTGTGATTTGGATGTTATTGGTTTCTAGATAAATTAATTCTTGAACTTGTTTTATTGAATTCTTATATCATTGTCATCATCCTCATTTTTATATTATGTTGAAAGTCATACGTATGGCTGTAGTGCGTAGATGGACTTGGTATGATTATGACGAGAGACTATTCGGTGTAATCATGACCGTAATGTTACAAATGATGTCGTAAAAATCCTCAGTGGCCCGTAGTGCATTGATGGACAGTTGTTGGCATGATCATGACCATTAATGAATACACAAATATTCTTGGCCCGTAGTGCATGAATAATTGTGGTCGTGATACTAAAGAATATCCTTGGTAGTAGTGCGGGGTGATTCGATGATGTGGAATATTTATTAAAGTTGAGTCTCAACTATAACAGTGATGAAAAACCTTTTAAATCATAAAAGATAGTAGATTTTATTTTCTATTTGACTCTTTTAATGGATTGCGGGTTCCGCTGTAGTTAAACTTGATGTTCATTATATTTTATCGGTTTAACTTTCATTGAAGCTAATGATAATTTATTACGCATTATCTTAGTCATAATATTTCTTCTTGAGCTAGTTGAGCTCACCCTTTCTTTCCTTTGTTCTCTTGAAATGAGAATATATATTTGGGACGAGTCGGGGAGCGGAGTAATGGTCCGGAGGATAGCATTAGTAGTCCTCACTATTCTATGAAATAGTGTGATAATAATTGTAATGAGGACTCCTTTTGAGTTTGTATAA
Organism: Panax quinquefolius; assembly: GCA_020205615.1. NCBI lineage: Eukaryota > Viridiplantae > Streptophyta > Magnoliopsida > Apiales > Araliaceae > Panax > Panax quinquefolius. The sequence goes on from JAINUW010000351.1 coordinate 90,536, forward strand.
TATCTCTAGTAGACAATATTTGTATTCAAACTCACGATTTATGTCAGTATTGTACACAACAGATTATATTAGTAAGTTGTATTTAAATTACATACCATGTATCTGACTACCCAAGATGGGTGATGTATACCTAATTTTGGGGGCGTCACAGGGAGTGTATATATTATGTATAATGGAAGTTGACAAAATGGGAGGGGAGGGAATTTTGCAAAAAAATTATCACGGAGGGAGTTGTTTTTCAAAGCACTATGTGCTTATATATATATATATATATATATATATATATATATTATATTTTTGTTTTACTTGATAATTGTAATTCGATAACATCCGTGACTGCTAAAATTCCATCCGTAAAATTTTCATTTGGTGTACCCGTGCTCAAACAGTACCCCTTCCATTCTCCTATAAATAGGATACTTAGTTAGAATTGAAAATCACACCAGAATCAGAGAATTTTTCTTCTATAATATTGAGCGTATTTCTTTCGAGTTTTAGAAAGCTTTGAGCGTAGAAGATAGTGAAAGTTTTCTTCAAGAATATCCCTGCTATACCAGTTGGAATACTCTTCTTTTCAAGGTAAGGGATGTTATTTTTGTTCAATATCCGCTTGAAATAATATTTTCTTCCATACTTATAGTATGTAAGTAATATTATTTCATTTCAGATTTCGAATTCTATACTCATTTGATTAAAGTTTTGGCTTCTATACTCCATGAAATTAGTAGAATATCCTTGATATTTGCGCTTTATCCAGTATCTTTTCTTGGAAATATTATTCTGAGCATTCTTGATAAGTTTTAATTTTTTCATGCCGGAGTACTATTCACAGAGTTACTATTCCTGAAGTACTATTTATGGGGTACTATTCACTCGAGTACTATTCACCCGGGGTACTATTCATGATAAAAATTAATTCATTTTCGGTCCAAATTATTTTTGGTACAATATTATTCTTGAATTTTACTCCACAAAGCGATGATCGTGTTGACAATTTGGGCGTTATTGATTTACGGATAAATTAAATTATAAATCTTTAAAAATTTATCCTTGAACTTGTTTTATTGAATTCTTATATCATTGTCATCATCCTCATGTTTATATTATGTTGAAAGTCATCTGTGGCCTGTAATGCATAGATGGACTTGGTATGATTATGACCGTGGATTATTCGGTATAATCATAAGCGTAATGTTACAATGTGGTAAAAGTCCTCATTGGCCCATAGTGCGTTGATGGACGGTTGTTGGCATGATCGTGATCATTGATGAAAACACGAATATCATTGCCAGTAGTGCATGGATAATTTGTGGTCGTGATACTTAATGAATATCCCTGGTGGTAGAGTGCGGGGATGAGGTGGATTATTTATTGTCGAGTCTCGCGATAAAAGTGATGAAAAACCTTTTAAATCATAGAAGATAGTAGATATCATGTTCTACTTGACTCTTCTAATGGATTGCTTGTTCCGCTGCAGTTAAACTTGATGTTTGTTATATTTTATCAGTTTAACACTGTCGAAGGCTAACGATAAATTATTCTGCATTATTTTAGTCATAATATTTCTTACTGGGCTAGTTGAGCTCACCCTTTTGCTTTCATTGTTCTCTTCAGGAAATGAGAGCGTGCTTAGGGACTAGTGCGGGAACGGGTATTTGTCCAGATGTTTGCATTAGTAGTCCTCAGTATTCTATGAAATAGTGTGATAATGAATGTATTGAGAACTCCATTTGAGTTTGAATACTGTCTAGAAGACAATATTCGTATTAAACTCTCAGTTTATGTTTTGTCGTATTTTACACGACAGTTGTATTATTAAGTTGTATTTGAATTTTGTACCATGTATTTCGCGACTCAAGATGGGTGATTTATACCTTTTTTGGGGGCGTCACAATTAAGAATTATTTAACTTGTCTTCTGAAAAATTTTAATAATACCCAAAAGCTTGAACACAACAAGTATCACTAATTGTTACTTATGATCAGATATACATCATTTTCTTAATATATATTTTAATCTAGTAGATGATACCAATTCACTAATTTATTTCTGCAGAAACTAAATTAGTAGATTGAATAGCATGCATGAAGTTAATGTAGATAATCAGAATAAATCTCACATATAAAGGAATAAATAAATAAAATAAACTTAATCAAATTGTTAATTGCGAATACGGTTCAGCATTCCTTCATAATTGAATAAAGAAATTAGTTCAACATGCCTTGATTCTCCAAAACTATGGTTTTAATGAATGTAGAAGATGCGACGCCCCCAAATCCGAGTACTTGAAACCCGTACTTGGTGCTCCACAATATAATTCCTTAAACCACCTAATATATTAAATATCTAATAATATTACATCAAAGTTGTCTATTCCCCGGTTACGATACCTTTAAGTACTTCATTACAAGATAAGTAGTAAATTATTATAAATATTAAGCCCTAACTATTATAAATAACACCTTGTGACTTATCCCTTCAGCTTTCCCTTTCGTTTGTTTTTGCCAGAACCTTCTGGTCGATCAAGCTTAGCTGAAAACATTTAAATTTAAAGCAAGAATGAGTATTTAATTGCCCAAAAAGTAATAACAAATAATAAACATTAGCTAAAAGAAATAAATGTTTTCTTTGGACTATACTTCTAAAATAAATCATTTGTTGTGAAGTAAACTGAAACAATACTAGTCAACATATCCAATCATTTTAATTTTTAAAACTACGTACTGACTATGAATGCTGAGCGGTCAATAGACCATGAACTTTCATTTTCAATTTTTTGAAAAGATTTGTACAAAAATTCATCTACAAACCGTCATGACTTACAGGCACGGAGGGTGATCAGCCTGTTATGCCCTGTATTGATCAACACTACATGCTGGAACGATATTTACGTTCATCATATCCTCCTTTGGCGCACAAAAGTTTCCTAATTTTGGGATGTTCATACTTAGTTTGGAGTTTGAACTAAAACAATTCAGTTGGGTGACAATAATACTCAATCATGTTCCACGATATATTTTAAACTATATCTAGCCGAGTCGAATAGCTTAGACAACTTTTAATCACGTATACATACCGAATTTAAATAGTATGTATCAACATGTGTTTAAATACAACAATTTATCCAAGTGAGGACACTTGCATAACCAAACTTAGCTCATAACGAATAGAATAAATCTTGATCATATATGGATCACATGAAGACAGTAATAAGATACTGGTAAATAATGAACGAATAACAAATATCATTATGGATGTGAATATTCAGCAATAGTTATTCACAAACATGCTTTGAAAACTAATAATTTGAGTGTGAGTTAAGTAAACTTGCATTGTTATAGATCTCTTGCATAAAGTAAATGCATAGAGTAGGGATACTTGCACAATAAAAGAGTATAAAAACTTGCTTACAAAGATCCATTGCATAATGTAAATGCAAAGGTTAAGATACTTGCCTTGATTGCTGCTTACTGCTACGCAATATAGTTCTATCTTTTATACAAAGACCTGTCATTAATAAAATTATTCTATCAATTAGAATAATACATTGTAACACATAATACTGTTATTTGCAGTCATCACATAACTTAATCACATTGTCACATATTTATATAAGTCATTAGAACATATACAACCACTTATCAAGTCAAACTATTTCAATCTAGTTTGATTTCGGTATCATTTCGATGTCCCGATTGCGTTTTCGAACAATTATCGAGTTTTTTTCAATTAAACTCTATTTAAAAGCTTCAATATTATTTTAGATAATTTAATTATCATTTATAATATTTTTTGAAAGCTCATAATAATTTTTAAATAATTATTTCATTTATCATGATTTTTCAAAAATTAATATCATTTTTAAATGATTTAATTATTAACTAATTCCATTATCATTAATATTTAAATATTAATGAAATCCATGTCAAAACATTAAAAGTTATTTATTATAACTTAAAACATTTTTAGAACCCTAATATCACCTTCAAATGATTTTTAAAGTATTAAAATCATTTTAAATAATTACCATTAATATTAAAATATTAATGTATTTCCTTTCAAAATATTAAAAGTTATTTATTATAACTTAAAACATTTTAAAACATTAATATTACCTTAAAATAATTTTCAAAGTATTAAAATCATTTTAAATAATTACCATTAATATTAAAATATTAATTTATTTCATGTCAAAATATTAAAGTTATTTATTATAACTTAAAATACTTTAAAAACCTTTATTTCATTTTTAAATGACTTTTAAAACATTAAAATCATTTTTAAATAATTTATTTAATATAATTATTAAATAAATTTATTATTATTAATATTAATTTATTAATGAAATTTATATCAAAATATTAAAAGTTACATATAATAACTTCAAATATTTTTAACACTTTAATATCATTTAAAATGATTTTAATATATTAAAATCATTTTAACTAATTTATTTAATATAATTATTAAATAAATTGAATATCATTAATATCTAAATAAATTAAAATATTAATGAAATTTATGTCAAAATTTTATAAGTTAATTTTTATAACTTCAAATAATTTTTAAAACTAATTTATGAATTTTTAATAATTATTTTCTATTTTTTTCTATTTATTTAAATTAAATAAATAAATTTTCATTAAAAGTGTCGCTAAAGAGTTTTTAGTGATGAAATCGGTTGCGATAGGTGTTCTTCATCAACGAAGAACGGCTTTGGTTAAAGCCCTAAGGGCTATTTTGACGATTAATAACTTTCACTTGATGTTTCTGGGCATGAGAGTGTATCAATGGTGTTCTACTAGTGTAATACTACAAGTCTATATCAATTTCTGGGTCTAACTACATTATATGAAGAAGATATAAGTCGTCAAAGTTGATGTCAGACATGTTCTTCATTTTCTGGAATTTCCAGAAAATGCAAACAATGTGAGTGACCATATTGAGGCTTTAATTGTAACGCCCCCAAAATCGGGACTATTTCCCTTCCTGATCTTGTGCGTTAATACTATCTTGTTCTACCTTTAAAAACATTATTCAATGTTAAAATAGCTAAAAATGCGAAATAATTTTTTTTTTCTTTCTTTCTATTCATTCCCTGAATCGCAACCTTTACAATTCTTCTTTATACTAAAATCATATTTATTATATGATTTGTATAATTTGAGTAAACGTATTAAAAGATTAAGTCTCAATACTTCATAGCTTTTCTATTGACGATTCACTTATTTCAGAATCATATCTATTTTCATTTCAGAATAAACATTCTTTATCTATTCAACATTTCAACTATACATAACTGCCAATTACATTTAGCAAAACTATCAATCATAGCTTTATACCATTTCTAATTCAAATAAGTATTCATTTTGCACATCGTTCAATCTTCATCATCCGTATAGCAAGTAATATCGCTCAACATCATTAACCTGCAAAAAGTTTGTGTTTGCAAGATTGAGCTCGACAGCCCAGCAAATTTAACAGTCTATCATGTTTCACAAAGCACACAATTCTATATGCACTACATTTCCTTTACTATGCATATCCGCATGCAACATATATTCTTTACTACGCATATCCTACATGCATAAATAATTCCGTGCAATGCAGAAATTCATGCATTATACATTTCCAATTATCGCATTACATCATACAACATGTGTTATCACATATCACATATAAAATTGAGTTCCATACCCAATTAACTTAGTCATATTTTGACTTTAACAATTCATAGAACACGATATGTAATTTAGCACATAACCACATTCAATCCACAAACATAACAGAACTGAAAAACTTGCCTTGTTTGTTGACTATTGTAACAAAGTTCAGCTTAATTTTCTTGTACGGATCCTATACAATCATATTCACAATATATGAATGTATTAACCACATCCAAAACATATAACTTGTACAATTATATATTAAATATCCATATTGACCACATCACTAGCTTTCCTTGTTGTTTTAGAAAAACTTTTATATCCTTTTACTAACGAAAATCATTTTTCGCTTTAATATCTCTTGTCATGACCTTTGAATATAAATATTCTACGATTTCAATTTCTAAATTTTTCACAAACCAATATATTGGTATTTTTATACTTTCATACTTGACTTAAGTATATAAAATAGATTCATAGCTTAATATCATATATTGAATGTACTTATAATCTATACGGATAAATTATAGCTTCCAAATTATATTATATACTCATATTTATGAACTACTTTATTAAAAACCATTGTGTTTCCAAACAATGCTAAAACAGCCCCTTGAAGCCCCGTGAAGCATTAACAGTCCTTTGGTGTGGCCTTGCTTGGCTAAACAGCCTTCTTGAACTTGCGACACTCACTTTGTTATTTATTCGATTTCACATACTTGAAGCGATATTATCTTGTATCGCACCTATACAACATATATAAAGTCATTATATAGCTCAATGCATTCATATTTTACGAACTTTATTTAACCAACTCCCCGTTGGAGATATGATTTATATATATGATGTAGTGATAGGAAAAGTAATCTCTTGCGGTTCTTGCTTTACAGAATTAAGTAATTGAATGGAAGTCTGCTACTTTCCTCATCAAGGCATCTATACTATGAACATTGGTCTCCCTTATGTATGGTTAATCTCCTTCATTTCCTTCCTCCCACAAGCCTACTTTAAACTTCTTTCCCTGGGCCATAATCCTCAAAACATCCCTATAAAACATCCTCCTTAGAATAGAATAGTAAGTGTAAAAAAAAATTTGTCGTCCCTTATCCCACATAATCAGAATGACACCTGGCATGCCATGTCTTTACCATTTCATTTTAGCCCTGCAAGTGGGCATTAAGTTATTCCATATATATAAACTTTTGTTCCTTTCTTTATAAAGTTGTACTCATGTCAAAAACCATCATCAGAGACATCACTATAAAAAAAATACCAAACTCTTTATTTGAATCATAGTATTTGATGTTGCAGCTACGTAATTCCACTTGATTCAATTGCAACCACTGGAGAAATAGTTTGAGCTTTGCTTCTTCTAGGCTCGCCATAGCTGCAGAACTCTAAGTTTAAAACACTTTAGCCTCTATGAGGCATTTTATCAAACAACATAAAGGTGTAATTTAAAACTTCAGATTTCATAGAGGTTCACAGATAAGTCTAGCCAAAAATTTCATCATTATTACTCCACATAACCTGCATAACATCTCCTTCATACCCGAGCACAACAACAATATAGCAATAACAACAATTCCCAACATTATGTTCTTCAATTTTTCATATATTCTATAAATAGATGATATCTTACAATTTATTAATCCGATTACACTTAATTTTTGGATATTCTATAGGTGATACAGTCACCTATTATAGAAGAATGTTAGTTGACCAATCCAAGTAATTTAAATGGGTTGACTGAGAGCCCAAAAGAGCCCCCAGCCATCGCCAAACACAGCCACTGCTGCTGCCGTGGGCAGCAGCCCTGTTCCAACATGCTTATTTCGCGACCTTATTACTTCTAGATCACACATCGTATTGTGTTGATTTTCGAATATGACATACTTGGTATATGAGACTATTTTTAGAAAAATATAGCCAACTATTTTGGGTTCGATGGGTGGTTCAAATAACGCGTCTGGAATGGACGTTCGTAACAGTTTTCACTTCCGTTTCAGTTTTACCCTCTCTCGCTAAAACAGTCATAACTTTTTCGTTTCAAAACATTTTTGAGCGATTCTTGAGCCCACGCGAAGCTAACTTCCGAGGCTACAACTTTTATTCGTTGACCATTACCAAATTCAAAACACAGAATTCCAGAAAATTCGTGCATGGTGACTGCCCCGAGTTGGTTAGACAGTTTTGACGTGACTACTTTGAACGATCATAACTCTTTGCTCCGAAGTCGGAATTAATCCGTTCCGGAGTCTATGAAAAGCTTATTCAATGTACTATAATACCCCAAAAGCCCAGAATTTTTTAGAAATTCTAGCTAGCCCCAAATTTGTCCTTAGGGTCAGCAATTCACAATTTTTCGGTTTCTAACATGTTTTACTAAACCATTCACTATAAATTCGTTTTAAATTCTTTTTGGTTCATTCCAATTAACACGAAACTTGTTCCTACCTCTAGACTTTATTACAAGGTACAATAACCCAAAATTTTGGTTTGTTTCTATATCCGAACGATATCGAACACAACGTCCAAAAGGCGACGTTTCTCACAATTTCTTGTTCTAACAATTTTTTGTACAGACGTTTAAAATTACTTTTGCACGCGTTTTAAATCATTCAATTACTTTGAGTCAACTCATAACTCACAAATGAACATAATTCACCTTTTGAAATCAAAGAAAATATGTGTTTTAGCACATTCAACCTCATTGAGGCGTTTTATCAAATAATTGGCGTGCCAAGTTTTAAAACTCTAATTTCATAGACATTTATACATACATTCTCCGTACACAATCCATCCTTATACCTTCGGAATCCTCCGTGATTCCCCAACACACAAAACCCCCACAATAACCCAATCAATTACTAACAATTCATGAAATTCTTAATGTAAAATCAAAACAAAGTAAACATACCTTGTTTTCGCTAATTAGCTTGAATTATATCTCCAATTGATTTAGCAATTCTTTCCTTTGTAATTGCCAGCAATTCCGTCATATGTTTGCTAATGTTTTCTTCAATTTCAGTTCAAGACCTCAATTGCTCGGTATTAGCCCTTTATTGGATCAAAGCTTTGGTTCTTGAATGAAGAAGAAGTTTGGGATTTGAATTACTTGGAGGCTTTAATGTTTTTAAATTACGAACATGGAACGGATGGGTTGCATAGGAAGACAGCTTCAACTCTTTTTAATTATCAGTCTACCCTAGCTTAGGCTTGCTCAGTGTATGAATAATATTATGTTCATTTGACAGTTCCAGCTTTAAGTCCATGACTCAGCTACTTGTTTTATTTTCCCCGACCCTTTTCTTCTCTTTCTCTCTCTAAACTTAGCCAATTTGACTAAATATGAATATAGGTAAATTTTGATTTTGCTTATATAAAAGTTACTTTTAATTTCTTATAAGTTGGTCACCCAACTTAAGTCTTCTCTAGTATTCTCTCTCGTCTTTAAAAACTTGTAAATCACCCCCTGGCATATTCTTAGTATATTCTCGGAATATTCTTTATTCCTTAGCATATTCCTTAAGATATTTTCTTAAGTTTCAAATATTAGGTTTTTAACCCTAAAGTTTTCTTAACTCGCACAATTCCCCCTTAACTTTCATAATTCACTTTCATACTTTATTAAGTTATTTAATTACCCAATCCTAGTAACTTAATTTAATTAATAAGTTACTACATAAATTTCCTTAATTTATTTTATCCTCTTGGAATCATATAATTTACATAACCCATTTTTGATATATAAAATACATATAATTTCTTATGTAAATACAATTATTTACATACACAAGATATTATAATATAATATCCTTACTTCATTATCATAATTCAATTAAGAATTTATTTACTTTCTTAAGATATTAAGATAAATATAATATCTTTTTTTTTATTCTTAAATTAATTTTATATAAGAATTTATTCTAATACTCTTGGGTAAAGTATATATAAATATTATATGCTTAACCCGCCTCTTTTTGCCTCATTACATAAATTGTTCCCAACAATTTTATTTTCTCTCACGTAATAAAATATATATATATATATATATATATATATTTATTAACTTGCAAATATTCTTTATAATACACATGTACTCACATCACATATAGAAAATAAATAATAATTTATTCTCTCACCTTATAAATTGTTTATATCAATTTCTTTATATATAGTAAATATAACTTAATATATTTACCATATAAATGGAAATTTATTAGGTAAATAAGATATTATAATTAAAATAATATCTTTTCTTTAATAAAATAATTCAACTCTAGAATTTATTTTAATATCATTTATTTAAAGTATACAATAATTCTTGTATACTAATTACTTTCTTTTCCTTTCTATAAATTGTTTTCAACAATTTAAGTGTAATAAATATAATAATATACTTACTACATTAAAAACATACATACATTACATCCAATAATGTAATACATGATTTCTTGATAAAAGGGTGGTTATACATTAAGTATATATTTAATGCCACTAATCCACTACATTAAAATAATTTAATATTATAGATTATTTTAATTCTACCCATCTCATTTCCTTTAATAAATTGCCCCTACAATTTATTTACATATAATAAATATATAATACCAATATATTTATTAAGCATAAGCATCATATATTGCATAGTTCATGCCCACTTATGCAATATAATATCATACAACATATTATCTAATAAGAATTTTATTTATTTAATTCTTATTTTAATATTACCCAAAAATTTGGGCTATCACATTCTTTCCCCCTTATAAGGATTCCATCCCCGGAATCACAATACCGAATCATTCTTAATCGGTTTAGATCTTATTCTTTCTCGTAACCTTATCGTTGAATTATTTCAACATACCATTTCCGTAGATTTTTCTTAAAAACTTAAAATAAATCATCTATTTTCACTCTACGTTTTAAACTTTAACCTTTAATTTAATCATTCAAGATCTTCTAAATTTTCAGGTTGTCACATTTACCCCTTCTTCTAAGAATTTCATCCCCAAAATTACAGTCTACTAATCTTTGCTTCTCTTATTCACCGAAAATAGGTTTTCAATTTAACCTTTACATTTTCCTCCTCTGAGAATTTCTCTTCTATCATCTCATTCAACCATTTCTACCCTTTTTAAGAAGTTAAAAACTTTTCATATTATCTTTGAGGGTCATAGGTATTTGAACTCTCGGGTTTAACAGTATTCACCGCAAACCAATCTGTAAACATGTTGTACTAGGTGATCACTTAGTATGAGATCTAGCACGTTAGGTGATCAGCCTATCGTACCCTACGTCGTGCACAACATATCAATCTTTGTTTAGCGACTATTTGCGCTACTAGATTGGATTATTCTATCCAATCGGGGTTGTTCACCTGAGACTTAGCATAAGATTCCGTATCAAAACAATTTGGTTCGGGATAAATTCTCAAAGAAATACTTGAATTTTCATAAACATTTGTCTAGCTGAATCAAATAGCTTAGACGCATATCAATAATTTGAACATCAATCGAAACATTTGTCTAACCACTATAATTGGCATTGACTTTTCTTTAACTGGTTTAAAATTCTGAAAATCATTTTATGACGTTATGATACCGCACTGTATTTACAGTCCGTTTGAAGATTCCGCCATTTGGTGATTTTATCATACTACATACTATAGTGGGCTGACGATCCTTAGATCACATCCAACACTAAGTAATACTGCATTGATGACTCCATCGTTTTTATCATCTCTGCACCAGGTTCCATGATGCATTGATGATATATAAAATACATTTGGATATATTTCAAATCATTTTTGTCTAGCCGAAACAATTAGCATAGACTCTTCTTTAAATGGTTCAAAACTATTGAAAATCAATTTTAGTGTAATCATGTTGTAACAGATAACGAGATGTTAGTGGTTCACAGTCCACATACACACCTTTGTTATCGTATGTTACTGATAACAAAATTCGTTTTTAAAGGCACCATAGTGCGAATTTAGTTTGATGTTAAAAATTTTGAAGTCTGGCATAGCTAGAAGATTTGGAATACCTATGCTTCCACCATCAACTTCAATTTCTCTAATGATCCTTTGCTTAATAAGTCTATCTATTCCTATCATCCTCAATACTCCATTCACACTTAGTTATACCTCAGTTCATCAAACTTACCACACTTTAAAAATCCAGGAACTTGCTATAATCATATGAGTTTAGAAACTTATCCTAGTCAGACCATAGGCGTCCATTCGCTGAGGGGTTAAAAACATACCATATGATTATGAGTCACGAACTTACCATATGCATTATTTTAAGAACCGTACCTAATCTTAATATCATCTAACCTAATCTTATATTCTCTACCTATCCGTTATACACATGAGAAAAGAATCACATTCTCAACAGGTATATAACGAATACTGTGACACAAACATTTCAATGATTATCACTACCAAAAGCTAAGTTGTTGTTACACCAATTACAATTCCCCGCCAATACAAAGAATCATACAACTTAGCTGCTAACATGAGTTCTCAATTGAAATCCCACATAATTCTAGCTTTCCTTACTCAATACGAATTTTATTTAATCCGTATCTCATCATCTACAACTCTTTTCTGAGTTTGCATAGTACCATTTCATAGTACACTCTCTTTATAGTGTCAGGCTATATCATTCCAATCATTTCATAGATTTTCTGCTATTCAATCTGATCACGTCGTGATCTTATCTTATAATCGTGTTATATTACGATTCTCTTCTATCTTATGATCGTTTTATTTAACGATCTCCTTTCACTTTGTACTTTTAGTCTTATAGACTCTATCTATTCATTAGTACTTTGTCTTTAACATCAGAGTTAGGTAACTCTGGATCTTTATAACTTTTCAAGATTCTTCTTTGAATCTGATTTTCTTAATAATGAATTTCTCAAATTCATCTCTTAACAAATTAAACTCTATTTGAGATTATTTCTTATCATTATCTCTACAGTTATAGCCTAAGGTACACCTACCTAAGGTTTATAACCTACAACTTTGATACCAACTGTAACGCCCCCAAAATCGAGACTATTTCCCTTCCTGATCTTGTGCGTTAATACTATCTTGTTCTAGCTTTAAAAACATTATTCAATGTTAAAATAGCTAAAAATGCGGAATAAATTTTTTTTCTTGCTTTCTATTCATTCATTCCCTGAATCGCAACCTTTACAATTTTTCTTTATACTAAAATCATATTTATTATATGATTTGTATAATTTGAGTAAACGTATTAAAAGATTAAGTCTCAATACTTCATAGCTTTTATATTGACGATTCACTTATTTCAGAATCATATCTATTTTCATTTCAGAATAAACATTCTTTATCTATTCATCATTTCAAACTATACATAATTGCCAATTACATTTAGCAAAACTATCAATCATAGCTTTATACCATTTCTAATTCAAATAAATTTATTCATTTTGCACATCGTTTAATCTTCATCATCCGTATAGCAAGTAATATCGCTCAACATCATTAACCTGCAAAAAGTTTGTGTTTGCAAGATTGAGCTCGACAGCCCAGCAAATTTAACAGTCTATCATGTTTCGCATAGCACACAATTCTATATGCACTACATTTCCTTTAATTCCGTGCAATGTAGAAATTCATGCATTATACATTTCCAATTAGCGCTTTATATCATACAACATGTGTTATCACATATCACATATAAAATTGAGTTTCATACCCAATTAACTTAGTCATATTTTGACTTTAACAATTCATAGAACACGATATGTAATTTAGCACATAACCACATTCAATCCACAAACATAACAGAACTAAAAAACTTGCCTTATTTGTTGACTATTGTAACAAAGTTCAGCTTAACTTTCTTGCACAGATCCTATACAATCATATTCACAATATATGAATGTATTAGCCACATCCAAGACATATAACTTGTACAATTATATATTAAATATCCATATTGACCACATCACTAGCTTGCCTTGTTGTTTTAGAAAAACTTTTATATCCTTTCCAACTCTTTTATCCTTTTACTAACGAAAATCATTTTTCGCTTTAATATCTCTTGTCATGACCTTTGAATATAAATATTCTACAATTTCAATTTCTAAATTATTCACAAACCAATATATTGGTATTTTTATACTTTCATACTTGACTTAAGTATATAAAATAGATTCATAGCTTAATATCATATATTGAATGTACTTATAATCTATATGGATAAATTATAGCTTCCAAATTACATTATATACTCATATTTATGAACTGCTTTATTAAAAACCATTGTGTTTCCAAACAATGCTAAAACAGCCCCTTGAAGCCCCGTGAAGCATTAACAGTCCTTTGGCGTGGCCTTGCTTGGCTAAACAACCTTCTCGAACTTGCGACACTCACTTTGTTATTTATTCGATTTCACGTACTTGAAGCGATATTATCTTGTATCGCACCTATACAACATATATAAAGTCATTATATAGCTCAATGCATTCATATTTTACGAACTTTATTTAACCAACTCCCCGTTGGAGATATGATTTATATATATGATGTAGTGATAGGAAAAGTGATCTCTTGCGGTTCTTGCTTTACAGAATTAAGTAATTGAATGGAAGTCTGCTACTTTCCTCATCAAGGCATCTATACTATGAACATTGGTCTCCCTTATCTATGGTTAATCTCCTTCATTTCCTTCCTCCCACAAGCCTACTTTAAACTTCTTTCCCTGGGCCATAATCCTCAAAACATCCCTATAAAACATCCTCCTTAGAATAGAATAGTAAGTGTAAAAACAATTTTGTCGTCCCTTATCCCACATAATCAGAATGACACCTGGCATGCCATGTCTTTACCATTTCATTTTAGCCCTGCAAGTGGGCATTAAGTTATTCCATATATATAAACTTTTGTTCCTTTCTTTATAAAGTTGTACTCATGTGTTCAATATAAACACCTTGTCCAAAAACCATCATCAGAGACATCACTATAAAAAAAATACCAAACTCTTTATTTGAATCATAGTATTTGATGTTGCAGCTACGTAATTCCACTTGATTCAATTGCAACCACTGGAGAAATAGTTCGAGCTTTGCTTCTTCTAGGCTCGCCATAGCTGCGGAACTCTCAGTGTAAAACACTTTAGCCTCTATGAGGCATTTTATCAAACACCATAAAGGTGTAATTTAAAACTTCAGATTTCATAGAGGTTCACAGATAAGTCTAGCCAAAAATTTCATCATTATTACTCCACATAACCTGCATAACATCTCCTTCATACCCGAGCACAACAACAATATAGCAATAACAACAATTCCCAACATTATGTTCTTTAATTTTTCATATATTCTATAAATAGATGATATCTTACAATTTATTAATCCGATTACGCTTAATTTTGGATATTCTATAGGTGATACAGTCACCTATTATAGAAGACTGTTAGTTGAACAATCCAAGTAATTTAAATGGGTTGACTGAGAGCCCAAAAGAGCCCCCAGCCGTCGCCAAACACAGCCATTGCTGCTGCCGTGGGCAGCAGCCCTGTTCCAACATGCTTATTTCGCGACCTTATTACTTCTAGCTCACACATCGTATGTAGTGTTGATTTTCGAATATGACATACTTGGTATATGAGACTATTTTTAGAAAAATATAGCCAACTATTTTGGGTTCGATGGGTGGTTCAAATAACGCGTCCGAAATGGACGTTCGTAACAGTTTTCACTTCCGTTTCAGCTTTACCCTCTCTCGCTAAAACAGTCATAACTTTTTCGTTTCAAAACATTTTTGAGCGATTCTTGAGCCCACGCGAAGTTAACTTCCGAGGTTACAACTTTTATTCTTTGACCATTTCCAAATTCAAAACATAGAATTCCAGAAAATTCGTGCAAGGTGACTGCCCCGAGTTGGTTAGACAGTTTTGACACGACTACTTTGAACGGTCATAACTCTTTGCTCCGAAGTCGGAATTAGACCTTTCAGGAGTCTATGGAAAGCTTATTCAATGTACTATAATACCCCAAAAGCCCAGAATTTTCTAGAAATTCTAGCTAGCCCCGAATTTGTCCTTAGGGTCAGCAGTTCACAATTTTTCGGTTTCTAACATGTTTTACTAAACCTTTCACTATAAATTCGTTTTAACTTCTTTTTGGTTCATTCCAATTAACACGAAACTTGTTCCTACCTCTAGACTTTATTACAAGGTACAATAACCCAAAATTTTGGTTTGTTTCTATCCGAACGATATCGAACATGTCCAAAAGGCGACGTTTCTCACAATTTCTTGTTTTAACAATTTTTTGTACAGACGTTTGAAATTACTTTTGCACGCGTTTTAAATCATTCAATTACTTTGAGTCAACTCATAACTCACAAATGAACATAATTCACCTTTTGAAATCAAAGAAAATATGTGTTTTAGCACATTCAACCTCATTGAGGCGTTTTATCAAACAATTGGCGTGCCAAGTTTTATAACTCTAATTTCATAGACATTTATACATACATTCTCCGTACACAATCCATCCTTATACCTTCGGAATCCTCCGTGATTCCCCAACACACAAAACCCCCACAATAACCCAATCAATTACTAACAATTCACGAAATTCTTAATGTAAAATCAAAACAAAGTAAACATACCTTGTTTTTGCTAATTAGCTTGAATTATATCTCCAATTGATTTAGCAATTCTTTCCTTCGTAATTGCCAACAATTCCTTCATTTGTTTGCTAATGTTTTCTTCAATTTCAGTTCAAGACCTCAATTGCTCGGTATTAGCCCTTTATTGGATCAAAGCTTTGGTTCTTGAATGAAGAAGAAGTTTGGGATTTGAATTACTTGGAGGCTTTAATGTTTTTGAATTACGAACATGGAACGGATGGGTTACATAGGAAGACAGCTTCAACTCTTTTTAATTATCAGTCTACCCTAGCTTAGGCTTGCTCAGTGTATGAATAATATTACGTTCATTTGACAGCTACAGCTTTAAGTCCATGACTCAGCTACTTGTTTTATTTTCCCCGACCATTTTCTTCTCTTTCTGTCTCTAAACTTAGCCAATTTGGCTAAAAATGAATATAGGTAAATTTTAATTTTACTTATGTAAAAGCTACTTTCAATTTTTTATAAGTTGGTCACCCAACTTAAGTCTTCTCTAAGATTCTCTAAATCTTTTAAAAATTTATAAATCACCGTATATATAGTATATTTAAGATATTAACTATTATTCTTTAGCTTAAAGATTCTTAAGATATTTTCTTAAGTTTCAAATATTAGGTTTTTAATCCTAAGGTTTTCTTAACTCGCACAATTCCCCCTTAATTTTCATAATTCACTTCCATACTTTATTAAGTTATTTAATTACCCAATCATAGTAACTTAATTTAATTAAATAAGTTGCTACATAAATTTCCTTAATTTATTTTACCCTCTTAGAATCATATAATTTACATAACTCATCTTTGATATATAAATTATATAAAATATAACATAACATATTGAAATTACATATTTATTTTATAATTGTAAAATAAATATATTACATAATTTCTTATGTAAATACAATTATTTACATACTAGAGATATTATAATATAATATCCTTACTTCATTATCATAATTCAATTAAAAATTTATTTACTTTCTTAAGATATTAAGATAAATATAATATTTTTTTTATTCTTAAATTAATTTTATATAAGAATCTATTCTAATATTCTCGGGTAAAGTATATATAAATATTATATGCTTAACCCGCCTCTTTTTGCCTCATTACGCAAATTGTTCCCAATAATTTTATTTCTCTGCGTAATAAATATATATATATATATATATATATATATATATATATTAACTTACAAATATTCTTTATAATACACATGTACTCACATCACATATAGAAAATAAATAATAATTTATTCTCTCACCTTATAAATTGTTTATATCAAATTATTTATATATAGTAAATATAACTTAATATATTTACCTTATAAATGGAAATTTATTACGTAAATAAGATATTATAATTAAAATAATATCTTTTCTTTATTAAAATATTTCAACTCTAGAATTTATTTTAATATCATTTATTTAAAGTATACAATAGTTCTTGTATACTAATTACTTTCTTTTCCTTTCTATAAATTGTTTTCAACAATTTAAGTGTAATAAATATAATAATATACTTACTACATTAAAAACATACATACATTACATCCAATAATGTAATACATGATTTCTTCAATAAAAAGGTGGTTATACATTAAGTATATATTTAATGCCACTAATCCACCACATTAAAATAATTTAATATTATAGATTATTTTAATTCTACCCATCTCATTTCCTTTAATAAATTACCCTACAATTTATTTACATATAATAAATATATAATACCAATATATTTATTAAGCATAAGCATCACATATTGCATAGTTCATGCCCACTTATGCAATATAATATCATACAACATGTTATCTTATAAGAATTTTATTTATTTAATTCTTATTTTAATATTACCCAAAAATTTGGGCTATCACATTAATAACTTGCATTCGGCGCATGATTTAAGTAATCTCGTGTCACACTTTTGTAGTATACATGTCAATGTTCAAAACTGTTACACTTATCAAGCTTAACAACATTACATAAGCAAGATCTAGCTTGGTCAAAGTACCTACCAGAACTTGTTCTTGAATTTTTTTGGAATTTCCAGAAATTCATATTTTCGAGTTGGTCAACCCATATTTGACCATTAATAACTTTGATTCTAGTTATGATCTAGGTGTTCTAGTGTCATGGTTTGGTAGTCTATATGTCAGAGTATAAAAGCTATACACTTACATGACTTAACAACTTAACAACTGAGAGATCTAAGCTCTCCAAAACCTTGTTAGACAACTTTCTAGGTTTTCTGGGTTTTCCAAAATTCCTTTTCATGACTGGTCAACTATGCTTGACCATTAATAACTTGACATCTAGACATAGTATGGACTTGATTCCATTTTCAGTCTACTCTCCTCATGGCATACTATATCAATGATACACTTACAAGCTCAAAAAATTAACAGATTTAGATCTACAGGCTCTGACATTTGACTGTCAGACCTCATTTTTAGGGTTCTTGGTAGTATCTTAAATCTTGATTTTCATGCATTTAAATGTTATAGATCCATGTTTTATCATCATAGATCATCATATAACATATCATAGCACATATATAAACATCAAAACACAAAATCTACCTAAGCATACAATATCTAATCTAGGGTTAGGGTTAAACCTTTTTATGTAATCTTTTGATTTTTGCCCTTTGATCTGTTCTTGGTTAGTGTATGGAATGAATCTTACTTATCTTTTGACTGATTTCCTTAAGAAATTTCGTGGTCTAGGAGAGAGAGAGAGAGAGAGAGAGAGAGAGAGAGAGAGTGGCTATGCTTATGAACATAAAGTGAAGATATTTCTTACTTTAAGTTTCTAATCTTTGATTTCCATGGTTACAATTGATGCTAGGTGGCCACAAATGGCTGATTGGTGTTAATTTAAACAAATGGGAGATATCAAGTGGTGACTCACTAAGATTTACAAATATCTTTTACTTAAAAGTAAAGTAAAGGGGTATTTTGGTTATTTTATATACAAAAGGGTATTTTGGTAATTTCCCAAATAATTTTAAGGATATTTTGGTCATTTCATATGTTTCCCTTAAACTTTAACCCTTAGGGTTTGAGAATCACCATTAAGGTTTGCTAATCACCATTAAGGTTTAGGGTTTTTAAATCTGGAATTGGGATTTCTAACTTAATAATTAGGGTTTCTAACTAATCGTTAGGGTTTCCTTAATTAGGTTCACAACTAATAACATTTCTTCTTAATCACATAAACACAATTACTTATCGTTCTTAAATACAATTTAAATTATAATTGTATTACTATTCAAATTCTTATTTGAATTTCAAATTAGGGTTTATCAATTTAACATTAGGGTTTTGAATGCTATGCTATAATTGATCAAAAATTAACACTACTCATATACTGTACATTGATATCATACACTAAAATACAATTAATATTGTATTAATATTCAAATCCTTATTCAAAATCCAAATTAAAGTTTTGAACACTATCTGTCTTAACTTTCATTCTTAGTCAACTTATAAAAATTAAATTGACTAACCTGTTTAATTCATATCACATATTTTCAAAATATTACGGATACCAATTATAATAATTAATAAAATAATAATAATAATAAAAAAAATTCATTCGTAAAAATATAGATATAATTGTCTAAAAATTCATGTTCCTTACAGAAGTTGATGCTCTGATGTTAAGTCTTACATGTATTTATAAAGACTAACAAAGACCTAACAATTCAACAAATTCGCAATCCAACTTATATTAGAAGTTTGCATAAAACTTTCCAAAATCAGAAATTCGTTAACTTTTTCCCGACAATCTCATTGGGGCGAGATTTTTATGCTACCAATCTTTGCCGGGGCGAAGGCCATCTTCTCTAGATTTGAAAACTGATCTCCGTCGGGGCGCAGATTTCCTTCACAAAATATTTTCCAGGGAGCAGGTTGGCATAGATGAATCCACTTGGGTGGCTTCAATTTGGTGTTGGGGCAGAAAATGGTAGAGAGGTTTGCATCGGGGTGCAGCATTTGGCCCATGGAATCTCACCAGGGCACAGATTCCTGAGTTTTGATTCGTCATCCTTTTTTCCATGCCATCAACTACAATTCGTCCCTATTTAGCACGTAAGCTCCATTTCACTCCTGACATCTATACACAACCTTATTAGACCCGTGTTAACAACAAAACATGCCATAAACTACGCTTAAAGGAATAAAAATAACTGAATATTATGCACTCCTCAAATTCCCCCACACTTAACTTTTACACGTCCTCACGTAAACCAAACCTAATGTCATGCTATCATTCACAGAATTCTATTCAACCATAGTACCAAAAAGTTCAAGTTATAATTCATGAATATCAATGTTTATCAACAAAAACCTGTTTAGTACCTCGTCAATCAATTCATGACTAATAACCTTACCATCTTACCAATGAACTCCATCAAATCGAACCATATCCGCATAAGTGGCCATCCTATAATCCATATACTTACCCAACTTAGTTTCCATGAAGCAAAAGCCATGCACACTATCTCATAAATCAAAACATATTTTTCCTGCCTTTTATTTTCTTTTCATAGAGCCTTCTTTTTAGCCCAGATGATTATATTTTGATGTTTTTCTCATATTTTTCCTTGACATGTGCGATATCTCTTTTCCTTAGGCTTTTCAGTGTTACCCATGTAGCGAACTTTCCACCAACGACTCCCAAACCAGATGGTCTTAGGGCACTGCTCTACACCTCCAGGGCTTACTTATTCAAGTAGCAAAGGCCACAAAAATTGACTAGTCAAGCTGCTTTTATCCATCACACTTCTTAGCATGAATACCGATGCTTCCCGAGGCTTGGATACCTAGTTAATTCGTATAATGGACATTGAAGCAAATCACCATTCTTCTTTTACATCAATTTTATCATCATTTTTTCTCACTTTTAATTTAATTTTTTTCCACAAGGTTCTTTCATTGACTTAAGCAGTGAAAACCGTTCTAAAGCATGAAATCAGTGCATATAGACAACTCCACGTATAACTATATCAACAAAGCATGCTTCATATATTCAAGTACTCATGTATCAACAAATTCAATTCAAATCAAGCACAATGGTTAATGACTTAACTTTCATCATTCATGGATCAACTAAATACCAACAGATTTTGAAATTAAGCATAAATTTTCAATCCTTGATTTTAACTTTTTAAACACTTAGGCAAATAGAATTATGGAACCAAGCAAAAATTTCAGCAAGTTTTTAGATTGTAGCAATTTTGGACTACTATTCCTAAAAAAACTAAAACCCTAAATCTCCTCCCCCACACTCAAACCTTACATTGTCCCCAATGTAAGAATATCATGCAAAGTAGAAAATACTACAACTAACAAATTAAAAAGAAGAGGGATAGAAAAATTAAATCTGAATTTTTGGGTTACCTCCCAAGTAGTTGCCCTTGTTTAACGTTGTTAGCTCGACTGCACTCCTCTCAATCATCCTTGTGCCAGATCCATCAACATCACCATCTCAACCTCCTCAATTTGACTACTATCCAAGAAGGGTTTCAATCGATGTTAGTTCACCTTGAACACACTCCCTGTCTATGGATTTTGTATATCTATGGCACAATGAGGAAACACATTAGTAATAACAAATGGACCTTCCTAACGAGAACGTAATTTACCTGGAAATAATTTTAATCGTTAATTATAAAGAACTTTTTACCCAATAGTGAAATTTTTCCTCAAAATATGCTTGTCATGGAAAGCTTTTGTCTTAGTCTTGTACAGTTCAGAATTCTCATATGATTCATTACGTAACTCCTCGAGTTCTTCTAACTAAAACTTCCTATGGACTCTAGCTTGATCCAAATTCATATTGCACTGTTTGATCGCCCAAAAAGCTCTATGTTCTAGCTCCACAGGTAGATAACATGGTTTTCTGAACACGAGCCTATAAGGCGACATACCAATAGGAGTTTTGTATGCCGTCCTATACAGCCAAAGTGCATCTTCCAGTCTAAGAATCTAGTCCTTCATGCTTGGGTTGACTACCTTTTCCAAAATGGATTTTGTAAGACCCCAAATTTTATAAATAAAGATTAATTTTTCTCGAAATATATTTTTGAATATTATGGTGTGGATTTGATATAATGTTATAGTTGTGGGTAATATTTATAAATTTTGCAAAGTAAACAAGTTGTTATAATATTCGATTGGTTGATAAGTAGGTTTTATGCCTACTTATTGGATATAAATTCACGAGAACTATGCTCATCTTAAGTATATTTTAGTATGTTTTTAGTTGCATTTTGTTTTTATTTTGCATTACTTATAATTAGAACTCCTCTGGTGTAAAAGTGCAGGAAATGGCATAGCTCAGCAGTGGCATGTGTTATGAGAATAGAGACGGCATGACACGTGAAACGAGTGGAGATACGGAACTGAGTAGTGATGGAAGAGCAAGTAACAAGCATGTGGAACAACAGGAAACAACAACAGAACACAAGTATGCAGGACACAGAAGCCGTGCGACCACGCGATTGAACAAGCTGGAATTTGTGCGCCCGCACCATCAGCCTGTAGAAGCTAGAAACGCATACACGCGCACCCGCGCCTGTTTTGTATAGGAACCTCGCGCGGCCGCGTGAGTCATTTGAAGCTGTTATCTGACTTTATTTTAAATTTGAAATTTGAAGTGTTTGAGTTCATCTAAACTACTTTGGTTGGTACCAGACGCAATTATTATTATTTTTATCAGTTTTTAGACTAGAGAACGAGGGTTCTGAGTTTTGAACGGATTTCCAAAGAAGATTTGAGCATAAACTTAATATTTTCTACATCTTCTTTAGAATTCAATCATTGAACAATATTTCATTTCATTTTGCTGGAAATTATTGGAGATTTGAACAACGCTTTGGAACATAAACTGCAATTGGGTTTGATCAATTATATCTTCTCCTTTATTTGCCTTAATTATTTTCCATGTTTTGCTATAATCCGATAATGGCTTTTGGTTCAGAAATGAACTAAATTCCATTATGGGATTCTAACGAATTTTGATATGTAGTCTAAAAGTAATGGCCTGATTGCTTGATTGTTTGTGTATCATCGGAATTTCTATTATGATTGATTGGATTGCATGAATGTTTGATCACCATTCATTTTATGTACTTGTATGAAATTGAAAAATGACATGCGAGTATGGTTGTAATCATGATAGCATGCGTGTATGAGGATGAAATGTTTAGCTTTATATTTTGTGAATCAGATAGAAATATACTGTTTCACCGTGTGTAGTAACATAAGAGCTTGTGCTTCAATTCAATATTGCTGCAATTTCACATAGAAATATAGTGATTTTGGTTTTATTGATGATTACATGATTTCTATTGCATGTGGAGGTTATGTAAGCAGTTCATA